>JANHFN010005208.1:38979-61204 GCA_032468175.1 Toxicocalamus goodenoughensis
CTTTATGTATACTGAGAGTATTTACACCAAGACAAATTCCTTGTGTGTCCAATCACACTTGGCCAATAAAGAATTCTCTTCTCTTCTCTTCTCTTTTATTCTCTTCTCTTCTCTTTTATTCTCTTTTATTCTCTTCTCTTCTCTTCTTTTATTCTCTTCTCTTCTCTTTTATTCTCTTCTCTTTTATTCTCTTCTCTTCTCTTTTCTCTTCTTTTATTCTCTTCTCTTCTCTTTTCTCTTCTTTTATTCTCTTCTCTTTTATTCTCTTCTCTTCGAAGGAACAGTCCTTCGCTGTTTCCAAGATGGCCCCATGGGCAAGATCTAAGCACCCCACAGGCCAGATCCAGACCCCAGGCCTTGAGTTTGACTCCCCTGGTATAGGGTCTCTTGCTTGAGCAAGGGGTTGGACTAGAAGACCTCTAAGGGGCCTTCCAACTCTGTTAACCTATGTTGTGTGTTCTGCCTCAAGATAGGTAGCTTTTATTAGACTCTGTTACCAACATGTCACAGTTTACAAATGTTTACAGTGGTAATTTTTTCCTGCTCACTTCAGCATGGGCTGAAGGGACTTCAACTCAATGTTTCATGAGTGGAAAACTTCCTTCGTGTTGAACAAGTGCAGGAACCAGGAACAAGTGCAACCCGAGGAAGGGATGAAGAGATATGAAAAAGGACAAAGTAGAAAAATGTTGACAACACATAGTTGTGCTGTAGTTAAGTACAAGCAGAGACCTGCCTTTCGTCCGACAGGTTTTCCCACATGCGTTTGATCAGCATGCTAAGTTCGGTTAGTATTGCCCTTGGTTAGTTTATTTTGGAGAATATATTTACAACTCTCCAGTTTCACCATTTCTACCCAAATTTCAGTACTGTAATAGACTTGGTGCTGTTATTCTGTCTGTGCAGTATCAACTTTTAACTTGGTAGAACATTAGCTACTAAATAAAAAAGTAACAACAATTGCACCAATCTTTTAGGTTCCCATAGCTTTTTCTGAAACACCAGTCCTCATTCATATAACACACTTAAACTGGTTGCTGAATTAGCACATTTTCTGTGGTTGCAGAAATGCATTAAGCCATAAACATAGCAAGCGGGGTGGGTTAGGTATGTGCAATATGCAGAGCCACAAAGAGTCTAACCTTAGTTAAAAGTGCACGCAGCAGTTAGGTTACTATTTGGCATGGTTACAGGTGTGCGTCAAAGCAATCCAATCTCTTCCTTTCTCAGCACAAAAACATGCACTAATTAACCATAATTGGTCCATTCCTTCCTGAGGTGTCTGCAGGATTGGAAGTTTTCATCACAAATGACAAGAGACACTTTACAAAGCTGTGTCTACAGAGTTCCTCACTCATCCAGGTGAGGGTTGTCTCAAAGGTGCCTTTTTCAAGAGGCAACTGGACTTTCTGGTTTTTCTTTGAAGACGTTTCGCTTCTCATCCAAGAAGCTTCTTCAGCTGAAACATTTTCAAAGAAAAACCAGAAAGTCTTTAAAAAACACCTTTGGGACAATCATGATCTGGATGACTGAGAATCACCATAGGCATTTAATCCATGTAAATGACATCATTTAACTTTCTCATTGTATTCCTTGTTCCATGCACCTACGTATCACATAGCTATGAAATGATGATTAAACTTGAACATTTCTGGTAACTTTTAAGAAGAGATATAAAGCACATTTTCCCCACACGGTAGACTCTGGTCTTAATTATTACTGTTTATTTTGTCATTGTAGCGTTTGTTTTTTCTTATTCCTCTTTTTTCATGAAACCATGAAGTCTACCAGGCAAGATTTTCCATTTGGGTCAAACATGACATTTTGTCTATAGTCTAGAAAAAAAGAAAAGTAATCACGTAAGAGAAGAAAATGGAAAAGCAGGAACAGCAAGAAAGAATTTCTGGCAATTCTGCTTGCACAGAAATGCTACTGAGTCATACCTTATTGTAATTTAATTTCTGGAAGCTGTGTCAGGACTGAAGAAAAAAGAACACATGTGATTAATGTACTAATTTATAATACAGTTACATTAAGTTTCTTTAGACAATGTACAGTAAATTAATAAATCCATCATGAGATTTAAAGCTGAAAAGTTACATCTTAAGCTTGATATAACTAAGAGTACAAGATATACAGAGGAAAACTCCTGTGCAGGGTCTTTTGTGCTCTCTGAGCTTAGTTGTTTTCTTGCAATCATTTCCTTACCCAAACTAGATAATATTGTCAGTGCTAGCAAGGAGTGGGGTCCTTACCTCTCCTTACTAGGCATTTATGATTTTACCTAGTTTGTGTAATGTCTGCAAGAAAACAACCAACTCAGAGAGCACCAAACTCAAGGTAAACCACACCAAACCTGATTGCAGGAAATACGACTTCAGCAATAGAGTGGTCAATGGCTGGAATATTCTACCTGAATCTGTGGTTTCTTCCCCAAACCCCAAAATCTTTAACCTCAGACTCTCTACTATTGACCTCACCCCTTTCCTAAGAGGTCTGTAGGGGGCGTGCATAAGCGCACCAACCTGCCTACCGTCCCTGTCCTATTGTTTCTTTTATTTTTCTTATATGTACTCATTTCTTGTATTCATATGTTTATCCTTATACCTATTATCTTGTAAGCGATTGACAAATCAAATAAATAAATAAAATAAATAAAAAGATCCCTTGTTTCAACCTTTCAACAAATATTCTCTTTATTTAAAACTCCTGTTTTAGTTTCTTTGAACTGGTAATATCAACAATATGTTTTCTACTAGCTCTTGGAAGGAAGAAGAAACAGGAAAACAGAAAAGGAAAAGAGGAATAGGGAAAAAGTGAAGTAAAGTATTAGAATTTGCTGTAATTCAGCAGCAAAACCCTAGTTCAGTTGTGAGCATGTTCAGATCCATCCAGGTTCAATTGTGAGCATCTTCAGATAAGAATGTGAACAAATTATGTCTGAAACAATGGGAAGCTGCTGTCATGGGCAATGCCATATGGGATAGACTGATAATCTCATATTAGACCATTTCCTAAGAATAGGTATGAATTCTGGGTACTCATTTTTTATCCATTTCTCTGTGAGCAATCTAGGAATATCAGTCTACTTTTGAAAGGTGTTCTCCCTGATTATACAGGCAGAATTTCCAGTGCCTCTTATATCAAGCTTCATTGTTTATGAAATAAATTTTGACATCTCATAGTGGCTTATTGTATACTAAAATATAGTAAAAACATCCCAAGAATATGAGGTCAAAACACAATGCTAAAAAATAATGCCAAATGATTCCAAAATCTAAGACATCTATGGAGTTTATTCCCCAAAGGTTCTCTGGAAAAGTTCAATTTCACAAAGCTTTTGGAACAGCATTTACTGATCTCAAACCTCTCATTTCATGGATGTGGATTGACTCTGCTTATAATTGCAAATAGACTTACCTGTGGTTAATTCAATTCAATAAATCCAGTTTTCTGGAGTTGCCTGGCACACTCAACCATAAACCAAACACAACAGCTGTGTTGGCTAATCCATTGTTGAGAATATTCTGCAAATATGAAAGTTCCGTTAAAGCATTAAGCTAGAAACCAGGAAAGTGAGTTCTTGTCCCATTTTAGACACAAAGCCAGCTGGGTGACTTTGGACCAGCCATTCTTTCCTAGCCCTAGAAAGCTGACAATGGCAAACCATTTCTGAACTCTTGTCAAGAAAACTAATCCAGGCAGTCACCACAAATTAACACTGATTTGAAGACAAACTCTCCCCACAAAAAAATATGCAAATATGGCTCCATTATTTTATTTCAGTTCCGCTTGTGTGCTTTTAATAGCAGTTTGCCACAAAGAACTATAGCAGGTGAACTACTATCTGCAGAGATGCTGAAGGTCAGCTGCTGGCTAAATCTCCTTTAATGGAACAGCACTGATTTGCAACCAAACTCCTTGTGCAACTTAACCCCAGGTTGAATCCAGCAGTCGCGATGGCCCCCAAAACACACAAATAAAAGAAACCTGACCCCAGCAACCTTTGATAACTTCCTGGGGGCAAACCAAGAGCACACAATGCACCTGCTTTAAGTAAGGCAGAATCTGGAGCTCAGAGCCATGTATTGCTGGTACATTGGGAGGAGTTGCTGGGCAACAACTACTGAGGACACTGCTGCACAGGTGGAGGAAAAGATGCCCTTGACCTCTGCAGATGTATTTAGAGAAGCTTCGGTTTTCTTTTGGAGGATGCTGCATTGGCAAAGCCTTTGTTATTAACAGCAGGTTCTAAATGAGCTGGAGAGGCCACGGGTTAGCAATGAATAGCGAAAGCATCAGTATGGCCCCAGTGAGTTAGTAAGTCTTGTAGAAGAAGGCTTAATGGAAAAGGGTCCATTAACCAATTTGCAGGGCAATGATAAAAAGAGTATCTTTTGCTTTATTTTGCCCTCTCAAAACATGGATCATGAGCATTGCTTTTTACTATTTCAGAGATGAGAGGGTATTTTGCGCACTAAGCTACAAGTAGCAATCCTCAGTCCTCTAGCAGTAAAGTACAGGTAGTCCTTGACTTACGATCACGGACTCAAGACTTAATTCAAAATTTAAATCATACCATTTCTTCAAGTGTTCATGGACCCCCTGTGATCACGTAGCAAACTCCCAGGGGTCCATAGACCACAGGTTGACAACCACTGGTCTAAGAGATAAACTGAAGAGGTGCAACATGGGATCCTTTCGAGAATCAGCAAAAGTGGGAACAGTCTCCACTGAGTTAGTATGCAGGTCATTAATCTTCCCCTCTAAAGTGGAAATGCCTCATATTTCCTTTTTTAAAAAAGTTTGTGTGACTCTGTGTGTGTGTGTTAGCCTATGCATATTTTAACACAATGGTATGACCCCTTTTGTATTCATTATTTAGGCAGTGTCATCGCTGAAGCTGGCCTGACTGAGGCCACCATGGAAGCTTCAGTGTTGCTACAATGGTGCTGAGGGATAGGGAGGGGGGAATAGAGATAGCTGGGGTTTTGTAGCCAAGACAAAATAGTTTCCCCTGAGAACCAAGGACATTCCCACAGGTGGCTGAAAGAGGAGAAATGAAGTTTCCAAGCAACCAGACAGCACTTTGATTGGACCATGTGACTGATAGTTTGGGAAAGGGGAAATAACTTTTACTTTTAATTAGAGTCGGTTTTCACCAGTCTGTGCCAATATGATATGTCCAATAAACTTGTTCTTTAAGGAACCTGCTTGCCTCAGAGTTCTGCTTGCTATGGAGATATTACTTGAAACCCTGACAAGCAGCTTTTCTTTTTTTCTTTTTTCAATTTGTCTGTGTTCATTCTATGTCTAGTAGGAAGAATAATTTTCAAAGTGAAGGGTGATAACTACACTGACTTGGTCAGTTCTATAATAGTCTCTATACAGTAAACTATAGGTGGTCCTTGGCTTACAACTACAATTGAGTCCAAAATTTAGGCTGCTAAATGAGACATTTGTTAAGTGAATTTGCTCCATTTTATGACCTTTCTTGCCCCAATTGTTAAGTGAATCACTTAAGATTTGTTAAGTAACATGGTTGCTAAGTGAACCATGGCTTTCTCGTTGACTTTGCTTGTCAGAAGGTTTCAAAAGATTATCACATTGACCCTGGGATACTGCAACAGTGATACATATGAAGTAGTTGCCAAAGTGTCCAAATTTTGATCATATCGGGATGTTGCAACAGTAGTGTGAAAGATGGTCATAAGTCACTTATTTCAGTGCTGTTCAAACAGTCACTAAATGAACTGTTGTAAGTTGAGGACTTCCTGTACTGTGGTAGCTGTATCTTGTGTAACGTCTTCAATACCTAAAGCCAACAAAGAGTTTAAAGCCAACATATTTACTCCAGTTTAAAGGTTCTGAAATGAGCTCGATCTAACTGGAGACATGATAGTTAGGGAAGATAGTTCACATATCCAGCATGAAGTTCTATTATATTTGAGAAAGGCTTGGCTTTTTATATTTTATTAAGCTTCAGCTTCCATCAGCCCTAGCCAGGATGGACAGTTTGAGAGAAGATTGGAGCTGCCATCCAACAGTTTCTGGAAGGTTATGCTTTGTCACCCTGCTGCAATGTGAAATAGATTTATTTGGCTGGTAGAGACCAAATTATCACAACCATCAAAGTCCTTCAGCACTACAGAAGTTCTCTCATGTGAACCTTGTACTTTGAAAAGCTATACAGGTAGTCCTCAACTTACAAAGGGTTGCTTAGTGACCGTTTGAAATTACAATGGCACTGAAAAACATTACTTATTCACACTTATGAGCGTTGCAGCTTCCCATGGTCACATGATTTACATTTGGATGCTTGACAACTGACTCACATTTATGTCAGTTGCAGTGTCCAGGGGGGGTCATGTTTTTGAAGGTCCTTTTGCGACCCTCTGACAAGCAAAGTCAATAGGGAAACCTGATTCACTTAACAACCATGTTACTACTTTAACAACTGCAGTGACTCACTTAACAAATGTGGCAAGAAAGGTTGTAAGATGGGACAAAACTTAACACATTACTCACTTAACAACATAAATTTTGGGCTCAATTATGGTCATAAGTTGAGGACTACCTGTACTGTATGAACTTTTTCAAACAAACTGATTTTTGTGAAAAGAAACAATGAATAATCCATGTATTTTAGCCTGGCTCCTTGGATCTTGGGGATAGGGCTAGATTGATAATGAAGTAATTTCAAGCAACTACTTCAGGTTAGAAGGATTGTCTCATTTGTTTCTAACAGTGATGGCATTTTTGAAGCCAACACAAAGTGGTATCTGTGTAACTACATATACAGCAGATATATTTGGGAAATCTTTGTGGTCTCATCATTTTATACGATTAATCATTCAAATCAACAGTCAGATTGGTCATCCAAAGGCCAGTTCTCTGCCCCTTATGAACTTCAGCCTTCTGAGATAGGACTGTAAGAGTTTCCACATCTTTAATATGCATGTGACAGACCGATATTTGGGAACTTAAATATTCCCGTGATTGCATCAAAACTGAAGTTAGTATCTCTGTTTTGTTACTACAGTATTATACCAGATAAGATTCCAGCAATATTTCATGCCCACTTAACACAAAGAGAATTCTCTTTTTCCTCCAGTGGGGTGACAGCTGAAAAACTAAAATCCTGTTGCCCTACATGCATATTTTTTCACTTTGCAGCATCCAGTAGGTAAAAAAGGGATAGATACCCTGTTTTTTTAGGAGCCATGGTGGCTCAGTGGTTAGAATGCAGTACTGCAGGCTACTTCTGCTGATTGCCAGCTGCCTGCAGTTCAACAGTTCGATTCTCACTGGTTCAAGGTTGACTCAGCTTTCCATCCTTCCAAGGTCAGTAAAATGAGGACTCAGATTGTTGGGACAATATGCTGACTCTGTAAACCACTTAGAGAGGGCTGTAAAGCACTGTGAAGCAGTATATAAGTCTAAGTGCTATTGCTGTTTAGTTTGGAGATTTCCTCCAGCACTAATCTGTATAAGGGTTGCAGATGCATACCCAAGTATTTGTGCAAGATACAAATGAGAGCATGGTGATAAGGTTTGATTTCTACTGCAAATTCTACCGCAAAATTTTCAGATATAATTTTTTGACTGGATACGTAAAGTCCAAAATCAAGCAAGCTGTATATTATTGGTGATGAGGAAGAAGTTCTTTTAAAAACTTCTGATGTCTATTAATCACGTTCATAACCTATGAGTCAACCACACACTCCTGTGATAAATCATTGTATATACTTATTTCACACTAAATTTGCTTATGATAAGAAAGTTATTGCAGTTAATGGTCACATTCATCATGCCATTAAATCATGAGCAATATACATAGAAAGGAACTGCCTCATTTAGCAACCATTCACAGTGAAAAACAGGAATGAAAGCTTTGTGAGCAATCCTTACGTTTACAACTCTTGTAGGTGTATAAAACAAAGGAAAACTAAAATAAGATCATAAACACAGAAATGGATTTCACATAGCAACTGCTTCACTTAATGTCCAAGTTGTCAGTCCCAACTGCAGTAATTAAATGAGGATTACCTTATTCAGTTTATATCCTCACTGATACTACAATGAATTGCTCTCTGTAAAGCAGAAAGCCATACAAACTTGTCTTCATGTGTAGAACAAATCCATTGCTGCTTGGGCCCTTGTAAAAGTAAAGCATTCTTGATATCTGAAAAGACGCAAACAAAAATTATCATTTAGATTCCCTAAGAACAACATGTGCAGCAGTTAAAAATCAACATGTGCAGCAGTTAAAAATTGGAATGAATATACATTGCAAAAAAAAAATCTTGTATTGTTCAGTGTTCATGAAGTGGCTATTGCAGAATGAATTAAATTGGCTGCCTAGCTAAGCCTACATTTGTCATAAGAAGACATTACAGGTATAGAATACCTGAAAATTCCAACCTGTATGAATGTATTGAGAGATTTATATGGCTGCCTACCTTATCTGTCATAACAGCTTACAACAAAACATAGAAGCAATAAAACCAGCCACCAAAGAAATACAACTTACCCCAAAACAATTCTCCCTGATACATAAATGATTGCAACCAGTGAGCTTCCACTTTACTCAATGCCTTTTGGAAAAGGCTCTGCTGAGGAGACCAACTTCTCAGGTCCTAGTAAGTGATTTTAAGGGTCCCTTTTAAGGGACTGGAGCACTTACTATATCTGACCTGGCAGCACAGGGAGATAACCTCAAATATGTCCATGGAGATTCAGTCATTCAGGTCATGGTTTTCCCAAAGGTGTTTTTCCAAGAGGCAACTGGACTTTCTGGTTTTTCTTTGAAGATGTTTCGTTTCTCATCCAATAAGCTTTTTCCCTTTAAAGCCAGATGAACAGCATCTGACTCTAGCCAGAGCTGAAGAAGCTTCTTGGATAAGAAGCAAAACATCTTCAAAGAAAAATCAGAAAGTCCAGTTACCTCTTGAAAAAGCATCTTTGGGATATCCTTAGATATCTTTAGGTCAGATATAGTAAGTTAATTCTTCATAGGACTTAGCCCATGCCATCCATTCAACCATATATAGTTTCAACCTTTCTGTGTGGTTCATTGCGAGTACAATATGTGGTTAGAGCTAGGCAAAAGATTTGTCTTATTTGGCTCTTTCCAAAAGGTGGTCCAAATTAACCTATCACTGCTAAAAATTAAATGTAACACTAAAATGAAATCTAATTTCTTTTATTCCCATTTTCCAACACTTCCAATAAGAAATATTTAGAAATAAGTAGTGGTCCCAAATACTTTTCTTTTTAGGAACATATTTCCCCTGGGATCCGCTACTCCAAAATTAATAGCTGAAGAGTAAGGATTTTTAGTGTGCGTGTGTGTGTGTGTGTGTGTGTGCACATGCATTCATGTATGGCAGTTTTAACTCCTGGTGACTGAACTAATGCCCTCAGTATTCTTGGCAAGATTTTTGGTTTACCATTTCCTTCTTAGGGTGGAGAAGTTGTATTTGGCACAATGTCACCCAGCTAGTTTTGTGGCTAAGGCAGGATTAGAACTCAGTCTCCTGGTTGCTAGGCTGATACCTTAACCCAGGCCTGTTAAACTGCGGGCCTGCGGGCTGGATACGTCACGTGCAGGGCTCCACAAAGGCAAAAAATGTACGTGCAGGGCTCCACAAAGGCAAAAAATGTTATGTCACAATGCATCACATGATGCTATCGAGTTTGATGCCCAGGCGTTAACTGCTACACCAAAATGGCTGTCTAAAGATGAGATCATAGGTGGGTGTACTTAATCATCTAAAGGAAATGACTTAGGAAATTAAAACACAGAAATGAACTCCCTTTATAATCAACTGGCTGAAGTCAGATGCTATTCATCTGGCTTTAAGGATGTGAATGATCAAGGAAGGTACCAATTGTTTTCTCAGCTTCCATGTCCTGACTACAGAAGTAGCTAATCTAATCTACAAATACTGGCTAAACAGGAAACACGTGCACCAAAGTGAGGGGGTTTTCCATCCAGGGTTTTGCTTTGGGGTGGTTTTTTTTGTGAACTGCTAATGGTTGGAGTCAAATAGTGACTGATCTATTTGTTTGAGAGCAACAAAAAGGCAATATTGAGAGCAATATTGAGAGCAATATCAATATGTTATCTTGATATACAGGTAGTCCCTGACTTATAACCATTCAATTACTATTTAAAGTTACAGGCACTGTAAACTGTGTTACAATGACTCTTGGGAACATCTCAGCATCCCCATGATAATATAATCAAAATTCAAGTGCTTGGCAATTGGCATGTATTTATGATGGTTGCAGCATCCTGGGGTCATGTGATTGTCATTTGCTACCTTCCCAGCCAGCTTCTGACAAGCAAAGTAAATGAGGACACCAGATTCACTTAATGACTGTGATTCATTTAACAACTGCAGTGATTTGCTTAAGCATGGCAAAAAAAGGTTGTAAAATTGGGTGCAACTAACAAGACAACTGCTTTCCTTAGCAATGGAAATTCAGGTCTCTGTTGTGGTTGTAAATTGAGGATTATATGTATAGGATCCCAATATTAAGCGTTGGATATTCTTGTCAACTGAATCCCCTTCAACCTAATGTATATCTTTAGAAATGAGAAGCTCCCCTCCAAAGTGATAAAGACTGTTACAATAAGCTTTAAAATGTTGTGATTCCCGGTCCAATAAAACTCTTCTAAGAGGTTTCCCAGTCATAATCTAATTTATGTAATCTAAATGGATTACATAAATTCCATATGATTTTTAAGTCACACTGTCAGGTTGAGATTAAGATAACTCACTGTGGCCAATTCACCATGGCCAACTCGCTGCAGGACTACTTGCCATGATTGGGAAAATTCAACGCTGTATTAAAAATTTAATTCACTTACTTTATTATTGATGACTACATTTCTGTCAAAAATCATTGTAACTCTTATATTTCTGGATTGACTTTATTATTATTGGCCACAGTTCCGTCAAAATTATTTTAACTTTTCTATTTGCTGAATTGTCCTGGGATCAACTAAAACCAACAATTTTTAAGTTGATTTGGAAAACATCCCAAAGCTGTCATAAACATCGATGCAATACCTTTAAAGATGATTTCCTAACATTTCAGTCTTTTTTACACAACTCTCTACCTAAAACTTTCTCCCACTGTTTTTATCAGACAAGCCGATACAATAAATACCATTCTCTGAATTGGTGATAAACCGAATTTGTGAAATATTTGCTTCATAGAATTCCCCTCCCCTCTTTCTTTAGTTTGCCCTTGCTATGGCTTAATTGTTGAAATACAAAGGTGCCCCCATACTTGTTAAGACAACTTTGGCTTTAATAATAGAAATGTTTGTTACTATTTATTTTGCTAAATTTTAAATGTTCAGATTAATTCTGATCTAGTTTGATACATTTAGTAAGGATCACTGATTATTGACTTTTAGTTGTTTGGCTCAGTTCTGGCTCTAGTTCTAAAATATAGTCGGGATGGATCTGTCTTTAGATGTATTTGATAAAAAATATTTTTGCTTTCACTGGAATATCAAATTACTTTGCCCACAGTACAGTGGTGGGATTCAATTTTTTTTGCTACTGGTTCTGTGGGTGTGGCTTGGTGGGTGTGGCAGGGGAAGGATACTGTAAAATCTCCAGTCAGAGGGGATATTTGCAAGTTCTCCGAACTACTCAAAATTTCTGCCACCGATTCTTTAGAACTGGTCAGAACCTGCTGAATACCACCTCTGCCACAGTGTGCAGATTTATAAAAGGTTTGGGCTTCTGTTCTCGAGCCAAATTTTATTTTATTTATTATTTCTTCAATTTCTATAGCCACCCATCTCAATCATTGACTTAAATACCCGAAGGGAACCAGAATGAAGGTAATGGAAGCATTCATTACATTACTGAGCAGTTGTTTTTAAACTATTAGTTTGATTTGCATTGTTCTGCCATTTCTTTGTGTCTGGGTACACATGCTAGTTTGTATTCTAAATAGACTTCCAGAATTTCAAATAAAGCCTTAAGGGATTTGGATATGATTTAGCATCCATTACAATGTTATACACACATTTTGATAAATCTACCACCCCAGCAGCAAATACTGAGACTTACAGCAGACTCACAGTGAAAATTCATGAATATTTACTCTCTCTTGCATCAACAGTAACAGTAAGAAAAAGGTGAAGGACAGGAATTACTAAAAAGTACATACTAACTAAGACAGGAATTACTAAAAAGTACATACTAAAAGTACATACTAACAGCTCTTCCCACAGGTAGTCCTCGACTTACAACCACAATTGAGCCCAACATTTCTGTTGCTAACTGAGACATTTCTGAAGTGAGTTTTGCCCCATTTTATGACCTTTCTTGCCACAATTGATAAGTGAATCTCTGCAGTTGTTAAATTAGTAATGCCATTGTTAAGTGATTCTGGCTTTTCCACTGACTTTCCTTGTCGGAAGGTCACAAAAGGTGATCATATGACCAGGGGACATTGCAACCATCATAAATATGAGTCAGCTGTCAAGCGCCTGAATTTTGATCCCATGACTGTGAGAATGCTGCAATGGTCATAAGTGTGAAATGCAGTCATAAGTCACTTTTTCCAGTGCTGTTGTAATTTTGAATGGTCACTAAATAAACTGTTTAGACCAGAATTTCTGTAGTTAAGCAAGCTGGTACTAAAGTTAGCTGTGCTTGATTTTACAACTGTTTTTGGCATGGTTGTTAAAGAAATCACTGCTATTGTTAAGTGAATCACATGATAATTAAGCAAATCTGGTGTCAACTAAAAAGATATTCCTTTGGTCTTTTTAGCTGCCAGAAAAAAAAGTGGGGGGAAACAAGCCATTCTTGACATGCCTAGATAATCACCATGGCAGCTCAAAGTTGTTGGAGCATAAGAAGGTTATTGGAGAGCATGATGGATGACTCTGGGAGATGGATGTGTCCCATTGGAAAAATCACATCCAGAGGGTGGGGGAAAGGCCAGGGTCAAGGGGGAAATGTATGATGTGATTTAGTATCGGCTGCCATGGCAACATGGCAATTTCTAATAAACCAATTTACTTTTTCTGAGATGCGGCTAGAGACTTTTGCTTTGAATGAGGGTGGATTTGCTGGGGCCCTGACATCTTATATGATGGTATATTAAAGCACTAGCTTGATAAAAGACACAAGCTAAGGGAAAATTTGTAATCTGCATTGTGTAAAAATAATAGTTGCAAATTCAGTCAGTTTTGGGGTTATTTTGGACGTAACTGTCTGGGACATTATGAGAATGTGGAATTAAAAGTGCAGATGGCAAGAGTTGTTCAGATAAGTGCCAAGCAACAGGGTGGCATAGTGAAATAAGGAAGTTGCCCTTGTAAAATTCCAGAGGAACATAATCGATGAGGGAAAAGAGTATATAAGAAGGGGTTTTATCTCAGATCATGGCCACTGGTGGTAGCTGCTCCTTGCTGGACCTAGCTATTATCTCTGGACCTCATTGCAATGAGTTGTTGACGCAAGTATTATCTTGCTGAAATGTTGTTTGTCCTTTGATGGCTTTCATGTTCCAAATTGCTCATGAAATAAACTTTTAATTCAAAGCAAAATGAAGTTGTATGCTTGTATTTCCTGTTCTACTTGCCTTATTTTATGACAGTTGTAAGTTGCTTCTTTCAGTGCCGCTGTTTTTGAATGGTCACTACATGAAGTCAAGAACGATCTGTAGTTCCTATTGCCTTTTGAAACTCTTTTCGAACAACAGCAACAAAACAATTAAATTTACATCCGACAAAATTCTGTCTCTGTTCTCTGTCTGTCTGTTTCTCCCTCTCTCTTTGAGGTGCGTATGATGAAAAGATAATTTCGGACCGCCTTTCCAATCCCTCCTCCCTCCCCAAAATGACCTTTCTTTAAACTTTTAAAACTTTAGAGTTTTCCAGTTCAGGAGTCATAAATCTGGATTCCACCCATGAACAACAAGTCTTCATTTTCTGGTCCCCTTCTTGTTAAATCATATTTGACCCATTTACACAAAGCACATTCATCACATAATCCTGGAAGGCCCACTCAGAAAATAAATAAATCTCCTTGTGCTCAGCAAGACTTCAAATGTACCAGCTTGGGAGCAATACTTCAAGATAATCAATCCCACCAGGTAGACTAGAGTGTGCTGACAAGAGCAGAATCAAACAAGGCGGCTAAGGGTAGAGGGAGAAATCAGTGTGTGGTTTGCAAAAATGCACACCTAAGTCTTTGAAAAGGAAAACCTTCAGCTACAACCATAACAATACAAGAGCAAACAATAGATACAAACTCAAGGTAAACCACACCAAACTTGATTGCAGGAAATACGACTTCAGCAACAGAGTGATCAATGTCTGGAATACTCTACATGTGGTTTCTTCCTCAAACCCCCAAAACGTTAACCTTAGACTTTCTACTATTGACCTCACCCCTTTCCTAAGAGGTCTGTAGGGGGTGTGCATAAGTGCACCAACAGACCTACCGTCCCTGTCCTATTGTTTCTTTTTATTTTTCTTATATGTATCCATTTAATGTATTTATAACTATGTTTATACTTATACCTGTTATCTTATAATCGCTTGACAAAATAAAATAAATAAAAAATAAATAAAATAAAAATAAATAAAATAGATGCCCCCTGGAGTAGTTTAATGGTTGGACAGTTATTTGGGCTGTTCTCTCCTCTATAAATGAAGGGATGTGGTGGCTCAGTGGCTAAGACGCTGAGCTTGTCGATCAGAAAGGTCAGCAGTTCGGTGGTTCAAATCTCTGGTGCCACATAACGGAGTGAGCTCCCGTTACCTGCCCCAGCTTCTGCCAGCCTAGCAGTTTGGAAGCATGTAAAAATGCAAGTGGAAAAATAAGGACCACTTTGGTGGGAAGGTAACAACATTCTGTGCGCCTTTGGCATTTAGTCCTGCCGGCCACATGACCAAGGAGACGTCTTCGGACAGCACTGGCTTTTTGGCTTTGTAAAGGAGATGAGCACTGCCCCCTAGAGCCAGAAACGACTATCACATATGTACGAGGGGAACCTTTACCTTTACCTTATTCCTCTAAAAAAAACATTCAAATATATTGCAAATCTTGTGATCTTTCACAATCAATGGCAAGACTTCCCTTAATTTTACTGCCTACTATAAATATTGAACTATAGCATTTTCATTTTGTAGCCTAGTAGAGCTTGCAAGATTGCTGGTCCAAAGATACAAATTGCTTCCTAGTTGAAAAATGTGTATCAATTGCTTTGCAGAAGGTTGGCTAATTAACAATTTAACAGAATTGGAAGGGACCTTGTAGGTCATCTAGTCCAACCCCCTGCCCAAGCATTTTCTGCAATTGTATTGCAGGGGTATGAGACTGGACAGCCATTTTTCTGAAATGATATAGATCTTCCTGTCTGAGCAAAAAGGGTTGGACTAGAAGACCTCCAAGGTGACTTCCAACTCTATTATTCTGTTACTCTGTTATTGTAAGCGTGAGTCAATGTCTAAAAAACTTCATATTTCTGATGTAAATCTAACACATAATTTAATTCAATTTGGGAGCCATTTTTGGGTCATGATCCCATACAGCCTAGTACAATGTCCAAAAGCTGAGTTTCTCTTTACCTAAAAATCTGAATATTCTAGCTTTCAGTGATCCATTAGATGAAAATAGATTTCCAGTGGCTGGGATAGAATTTACTATTAATCCCATTTTACAATTTATCTTGTGTGGATTGCTACTATTGATATTCCCGTATTATTTTCATTTTAATGGTTTGCACTTTTCCAAATGGTATAACATATCCAGAATTTCAAACTTAACAGATGAAAAACCGAAAGAAAAATGTAACCTAATTCTTTGAGGTTTGTAAGTTTCCTTTGCTCATTTCTGTTTATTTTTCTTTATTATTTTTCTTCTTTTTTATTGCTTGTCTCTTTTTTTCTTTTCCTTTTTTCAAAAAGGCTGCATAAAATTTTAAAATATGTGGACCTTGGTATGTTTCCATATATTCAATTTTCTTTTTCAAGAAGCTTGACTGATCCGATGTGCCAGTTCTGATGAATATCAGGGGGAGAATTTGACCTATATAGAAATGAGCGAGGCAACCTATTTGTTCTTTGTATGGCTTCCTCATCACTATAAACATACTTGGCCAAAATCTAATGGATTAAAAAAGTGCAGATAACAAAAAATAATGATTTCACAATGTGCTTTACCCACACATTTTTCAAAGCATAATCGTTTTTGGCTTCCTATTATGGTTAATGTTTATTTCCTAGCACAGATTTGTTTCAGCTCAAAATACAGATTGGACAATAGGGCAGTTGGGTGTTGTATGCTGCAAAAATTGAATAAAAAGAGCTGGCTGTGATTTTCCAAGTGGGTTTACAATGTAGAAGAAAGTGCTCTAAATCACAGAATTATAAAGTGGGATTATCCCTTAATTGCAGGAAGTTGTCCAATGCACAAAAGGACTATCTGCCTGAGAAAATTGCTATCCTTGCACAGATCTGTTGTAACAGCTGGACAATTTCTATTTAAGCGATTTTTACAGTAATAAACTTAATAATTTCTCTATACACAACTGTGCTAGCCATTATTTTAGCATTTTAAAATGTTTGCTTTCTATATTTGTGTGTCATGATATAGCCGTATGTTCTCACTGTGATGAACTTTTAATATTTTTAAAGAATGCATATAAACAAGTGGCAATTTTAGCCTTCTAGTTTATTTTTTATTTTTTTCTCACTCAGTTACATTTCTTTACATCTCATGAGTCGTGAAGAACTGCATTTTTCCCCCTTTTGAGCAACATCTGAAATCAAACAACAAAATCCATATATTATTCCGGCAAACACTTACTAATAGAAAATCCTTTATAATTTTTTTTGTTTTTGGTCCTCCGCTGTTCTGGTGCTATCACTCAGCATAGTGGGAATAAGGAGTCAAGTCTTTGTGGAACAATCTATAAAATAACACTGAGTACAAGAAAACACATTTGATTGTTTCTCAGATCACATACCGAGGTTTAGTTGTAATGTGGAATGAGATGTTTATTAAATTGGCTTGCGGGTTGGAATCAACGATCTCGCCAAACACAGGAGGATTCCTTCCCTTTATGGAAAGAGTGTATGTTTTTTTTTAAAAAGGATTTTGTTATCCTGCCTTTATTATTTATTTATTTTATTTATTGATTAAATATACTTGCTTCCCATTTCACCACAATGATAAATTATGAGTAACTCAAGGTAGCAAGCACTAATACGCTTTTCTTCTCCTATTTTCTCAACAACTGCAACCTTGGGAGGTGAATTGGAATGAGAAAAGATTGACTGGCCCAAAGTCACCCAGCTGATTTTCATGTTTAAGACGGCACTAGAATTCATCATCTCCTGGCAATTGGCCCAAAGGCACCCAGGTAGCTCTCATTCTTAAGGGGTGGTGGTGAAACTAGAACTCGCAATATCCCAGTGATTGGGCAAAATTACTGGCTTTCATGCCTAAGGTGGGACTAGAACTCACAATCTCCTGGTGATTGGCCGAAAGGCATTCAGATAGCTTTCATTCTTGGAGGGTGGAGGCGGAACTAGAACTCACAATATCCTAGTGATTGGCCAAAATCACTGGCTTTCACACCTAAGGTGGGACTAGAACTCACAATCTCCTGGTGATTGGCCCAAAGTCACCTGCCGGCTTTCATGTCTAAGTGTGACCAACAGTAAATTCTACATCAGGGTTGTCAAACTGGATTTCTTTGAGGGCCAAGCCAGCGTTGTAGTTCGCCTCCATGGGCCAGTGGGGGGGGACACAGGATGGATGCCTCCTGTAGCACCCTGCCAGCCAAAAACAGACCATGGGGAAGCCTCATATGTCCCCCTGCAGCCTGTTTTCAGCCAGCAGAGTGTGCGGGAAGCCGAGGAAAGCAAAAATGGCCCATTTGGGCCAGCAGAGGCCCCGCAGACTGGTGCTTTGATATTTCTAGGATGGCCTTGTGGACTGGATCTAAATATTCCGTAGGCCCACGGACCTTGAGTTTGACACCCCTGTTCTGCATGACCTAGGAAAGATAGTTCTTCCCTGGGAAATGGGTATATCATGCCCTTGTTAGAGTTGGACTCGGAGGGAGAGGAGTAACAGCTGACAGGGAGTGGAGATGTGGCTCCAGAGGTTGTAGAGGAAGCTGGGAAGGGCAGAAGCCAGCTGAGCAGTCAGAGGAAGAACCAGGCCCATCCCCTCTTCATCCTAGGACATGCAGGGAGGAATGGAGAAGGAAACAACTTGGCTTACAAGAGAGGAAGCAGCCACGATCCCCCTCATTGGTTGCAGCTGGGGAGAATAGTATATAAGAGAGACGGTTAAAACACAGCGTTGCGAGAAGCAAAGCGTGTTTTATTTTGGGCTGAAGTTATCTTGGTTGTCATCCTTCCTTATTCTCTCCTTGAAGTTGGTAATTACTTATCCTGGTCCGTTTTGGAAATTCCTTCATTGTAGTTTGTTTTGGTTTTTTATTTCACCTTTATCTGCTCATTGAGTTCGGACTTATTGCTTTCTTTTGAAGACTATTTTTGAATAAGTTTAATCTCCAACTGAGAATTATTGAACAGTGGGGGCAAATTGGAAGCATTAAAGGACATTTATTTACATTTTGAATTTTATTACATTTGTGTTACACTCCGGGTCATCACAGGCTGGCAAGTGGTTCTCTTAGAGTCCTTTCTGAATGTTTTTGGAGGGTCTTTCAACTTTCTATAACTCTTGTGTTTTTATTTACAGAAGGAGAAAGACAAGAAAATGTGCTCCCCCACACCCCACTTTATCTTGTGCCATCATAGCCTCTTATTCCAGACCTTATTTATGTCTTTAAAAAACAGAATTAAAATTCCTAATTTTTTATTTGCTTTCTTTCTCTAAAGCAAGATACACAGGGTGAACAGCAGGAGAATATGAATGGCAAAGTCATTCTTATTGATTAGGAGAAACTGTATTTAAAATTCATGCACTGGCAGGCATTATTTACAATATGTGACAATAGCCGATGGCTTAGATGCTTTGAATAGACAAGTCAAGAAATAAATATAAAGTTATATATTAAACAATAGCTAAATAACAGCTATATAATCAAGGGTGGTACACAGATGGAAACTTATCAAAGAGCGATCCAATCTAGAATTAAGGAGAAATTTCCTGTCAGTGAGAACAATTAATCAGCTTGCCTCCAGGAGCTGTGGGTGCTCTATCACTGGAGGTTTTTTAATAAGAGATTAGACAGCATTTGTTCAGAATAAGCGTACAATTGTGCCAACGTTCCTGTCCTATTGTCCCCAATTATTATTTCCTATTTCTTGTATTTAAACTTATGTTTATTCTTATTTCTATTATAAGCGTTTGACAAAATAAAATAAATTAATAAATAGAATGGTATTGTGGGAAGAAATATCCATCTGGTTCAGTTCCAAGCCAGGAGAAAGAAACTGGAAATATGGAGGCTGATTGAAAAGATGGTTTATGGATGAAGCAGAACCATGTGTATTTGTGGTTCTGGGCAGCTAACAAAATTGAATTGAGAGTGGGTTGTTGTTTTTACACCTTCTCTGAGCTCTGCCCTTGAGCTTCCTGTTCCTGTGCAAGAACATGTATTAGGGGTTATAATTGGCTCCATAGACAAAAGAAGAGATGCAAATCCTACATGTTTGTCTGAGGTAAGTTTGGTTGAAGTTTGGATTACTCTGAGGGTGGTGCAGTGAAGTGGCTTGTGATTTGAAAGGGTGTTGGGCAATTCCTATTGGGGCTTAATGGCTTTCGTCCTGTTTTGGATCCTGAGTGAGGGGACTTATTTCTAACCCTACCATTCTGCCTTTGTTCAGACTTTGCTGCAGGGAGTTTCAAAATATCCTGTCTTAAAGTGGCCTCTTCAGTTTCTGCTTGGGGGCAGGGAGATTGGGGCTGCTTCCTGCCTCAAAAAAACAACAACAATCACACGTTTCTCAATTTCTCATTTAGGGAAATATCATATTCTGCCCTTTTAATATTTCTCAAACTTTTTTATTCTTTGGGGGGGGGGCTGAGATCTCCTTTTTGAGCAGGTGATTGGACTACAATACTTCAAAGGTTTCTTTGCACTCTGTACTCCAGGGGTTTCAAACTCAATTTCATTGAGGGCCGCATCAGGGTTGTGTTTGACCTCAGGGGGCCGCAGTGGGTATGGCTGGGGTGGGCATGGCCAGCATGATTTCACTTGTGTCGGGGACATCTATGCTGGCCTGAGCAGTCTGCCCATGAAAAAGGGGTTCCCGAGCGCCGTTTTCAGTTGGGATAGCCTCCTGCAACCCTCTTCCAGCAAAAACGGAACTTGGGAGGTCTACACCCAGCCCTCACGAGCTTCATTTTTGCTCGCAGAGGCACTGCGGGCCGTGCTTCGCTGTTTCCAGGGCTGGCCCACAGGACAGATCTAAGCACACGAGGGCCGAATCTGAGCCTTGAGTTTGGCACCCCTGCTGTATTCTGTATTCCATATTCCGTATCCTGCATATTTGTGCATGTCTCCCTCAGATGAGCCGACAGGATAAGACTGTGGCTTGTTACCTGGCTTCTTGATTCCCATTGGATCCACACGATTAATAAGATACATTTTTTTAAAAAAAATCAAGGTGTGCAGTCCTAAAATGTAATGTAGTTTTTGCAGAGTTTTAACTTGGACATTATTTTCGCGTCTGCCATGGTTTTCAAAATGTGCAGTATCGAAATGATGTCAGATACTTTGTTATATTTAATTAGAAGATACCCCATAGTTGAAAGCAGGCAGAAAATATTCGCCCAGTGACATCACAACAGACATATAATGTATTCTGGTCTAATGATAAACTCTTTTCTTGATAAAGATTAACTTATAGAACTATGATATACTGTTACATGATAACTGCATTAGGATAGCATCAGTATCTGTGAGCATTGTGAAAGAATGTGGGAATTCGCAGTGCCTTTTATAAATCTACCAGTTTCATCATGTAGGATTAAGTAGATAATTTAGAAGATCTGGAAGAGGTGTGCTATATTTGCAAGCCACATTTTAATTTAGGTCAATGGTGAGCTGCAAATTTTTTAACAACTGGTTCTCTGGCTGAATAGGCATGACTGGGTGTGATTGGACTGGGTGTCATGTGACTGGGTGGATGACATCACTCATCACACCCAGTCCCACCACCCAGCCACTCACCTCAAAGGCAGAGGTAGGATTCAGCCGGTTGGGGCTAATCTAACCGCTGGCTGGTCCCACCCTTGACCA
Source organism: Toxicocalamus goodenoughensis (assembly GCA_032468175.1). Classification (NCBI taxonomy): domain Eukaryota; kingdom Metazoa; phylum Chordata; class Lepidosauria; order Squamata; family Elapidae; genus Toxicocalamus; species Toxicocalamus goodenoughensis. The sequence goes on from JANHFN010005208.1 coordinate 60,259, forward strand.
TTTTCGGCCTGTTTTAGGGCCAATATCAGGCCATTTCAGGTGTTTTTGGGGGGCTTTTTCAGGTCATTTTTCATCCAAAAACAGCTGAAAATGGCCCAAAAAACAGGGGGGAGTGGGTTAGGCACTGGTCCGATTTGCCAGTTCTTTGAACCATGCACAATCGGAACAAGGGGTTAGGGTGAATCCATCCGAACCTGCAGCGCCCCACCTCTGATTTAGATGCTTAGTTGCTACTGGGTTTTTTTGTTTTTTTTTCTAATCAGCCCAAAAGGATAAAGTTTTCTTACCAGATTTCTAATGCGCTTATGACCTTAAAACCCACAGTGTAAACCACGGGTCTTCAAACTTGACAGCTTAAGACTTGTGGACTTCAACTCCCAGAATTCCTCTCCAGTCATGTTAGCTCAGGAACTATGGGAGTTTATTTATTTATTTATTTATTCATTCATTCATTTATTTATTTATTTTGTCAAGCGATTACAAGATTACAGGTATAAGTATAGACATAGTTATGAGTACATGAAATGGATACATATAAGAAAAATAAAATGAAACAATAGGACAGGGATGGTAGGCACGTTGGTGTGCTTATGCACGCCCTCTACAGACCTCTTAGAAAAGGGGTGAGGTCAATAGTACACAGTCTAAGGTTAAAGTTTTTGTGGAAGAAACCACAGAGACAGGTAGAGTATTCCAGACAATGACCACTCTGTTGCTGAACTTGTATTTCCTGCAATCAAGTTTGGTGCGGTTAACCTTGAGTTTGTATCTATTGTGTGCTTCTGTATTGTTATGGTTGAAGCTGAAGTATTCATTGACAGGTAGGAGATTGCAATGTATGATTTTATATACTATACTTAGATCGGACGGAAGACGGCGTAATTCAAGGTTTTCTAGGTCTAGAATTTCAAGTCTGGTGGCATAAGGTATTCTACAATGAGTAGAG
>JANHFN010005210.1:0-13240 GCA_032468175.1 Toxicocalamus goodenoughensis
ACGGCTATCATTTGTTAGGAAGCTAGGTTTCATCTGGGTGCCTGGTTGGGGTGTATTTGAGCTGAAGGTATCAGGGGAGATCTGTTTGTGCCCAGGTGTTTGCCTGGTTTGTGGTGTGGAGATTTTTTTGTTTGTGAGTGCAGGCTTCCAAATCCTCCAGACTGTCAATTATTTGGAAGCCTGCTTGCACTGGCACGAAGCCTAAAGCACCAGCCTGAAGATGGCGAGTGGGACCTCGTCGAAACGTCGCCTAGAGACTTCCAATTCTACGCGGGAGAAAACCCGAATAACCAAGGATCCATATATATATATATATATATTTTCCAGGCACGGCGTGCTCTTTGTGAAGCTGGACTGATCCAAGGACAAAAAAGACTCAGTGACTGGCCATTCAAATCTCTTGAGAATCCTATGACAGCTTCACCTTATGCTGATTATTATGAACTGGGTTATAATCTGAGATCCAACATTTTCCAAGGTGAGCTAGACAAATATCCATGCTTCCTGTTTTGGTCATACCGGTAGTCCTTGACTTATGAACACAACTGAGACCAGAATTTCCATTGTAAGTCATTTCGGTCATAAGTTGAGTCAGAACCAATTTTAGGACAATTTTTATGGTAGCTGTAAAGAAAACCACATGGTTATTAAGCAAATCAGATGGTTGCAAAGCAAATCCAACTTTCCCAATTGGTGTCTTTGCTGGAAATTGGCAAAAGGGTTGCAGTTCATGATTATGTGACTGCAGGATACATTGCAGCCAGTTGTAAATGCAAGTTGGTTGCCCAGCACCCAAATTGCAATCACCTGACTATGGGGGTGGTGCAACAGTCATAACTGTGAGTACAGTTCATAAGGCACTTTTCTGTTGTAACTTTGAACAGTCATTAAATGAATGGTTGCAGGTTGAAGACTACCTGTAATAATAGCATGATTTGGTGCTAGTACTTTAAGAGACCCCTTCTTCTCCCTTTAGAGGAATCATTTTCACAAATTAAGAGTTGTTTTGCTTTTAATTTTTCTGCTTGTGGAATCAAACTGTCATCTTCAATGTAGTCTGGGAGTTAGAAACATGATTTCTCACAGGCTTCTGCTTGTGCCAGTCACAACTCAGTGGCAAGGGGCATTGAGCATTGTTATTCAAAACACTAAAGTTGTCTTTTGTGTGTGTATGGTTTTGTTTTTTTTGCTTAATATGCAAATGGTCATACCAAAAAGTACAGTATTTCTCCCAACAAAAGATTTGAAACCAACTCCAAATTATAATCAGTATCAGGTATAAAAACCTGTCACTGTTTAAAATTTGGTACAGTATCACTAACTTCTTCCTGTTTGTCCTCAATCTCTATCGATGCCATTAATTCAGGGCAAGAATTATTATAGCAGAAGTCAACAATATCCAAATATTCTTTCTTTAGGAGGACCATTAGAAACTAAAAGCTTGATGAAGGATTCTTATACTCCTGATGTAATAAAGAGGGCAGTTCGGGATCCCAAACGTTGGCATGGAAGGAAGACTGATGATCTAGGTAAGGAAATCTAGGAACTATAAAGGAAAACTAGAAAGTGACATGCTTAGCTTCTCTTCCTGTTAATGTTATTTGTAGATTATATATACATCTTCAGTATTATTATAATCTAAATATTTAGATTTCATCCATTTCTCCATTTACAAACCTGAAACTATGTGCTCAGGAACAGATTTAAAATAGTTTATATGATTTTCTGTACAGTATTCCCTTTCAGCAATCCTTACATAATTTCAGGAAGTTAAGGATGTAGAGCTCATTAAAAAAAACCAGTCCAGTCCAGCAATGATTCTGAATTAGCATAGGGTTTTTTTTAGCATCAAATATTATGTAGAAAAGTCTTGAATTTGTAGCTTTCCAATAACTTTTGATGACAATATTGATTGTTGCTGTTGTTATGTTGTTTTGTATCATCAGGGAGATGGTTCCAGAAAAATGCTCTAAATCTTAACCTGCAGAAAGCTTTGGAGCAGAAATATGGGGAAAAGAACAAAGGCAGCAAATCCTAAAAAGGCATAAAAGAGGCATATGAGCCTTGGTGAAAGTTATCTGCCTCTCCCTCGCAGTGAAATAAATCTCATTGCAGTCTCTGTCCTTAAATGTACTTATCTATATTGATAACACTACAAGTAGGTTCAATTCAGTTGAACAAGGAAAGTCTGTTTGTCTTACTACTGACACTTTATAGACACTTGATTACACAAATCAGCATATAAAGTTTTCTAAGTACAGAATTAGATCACTATTTACTCATTTCAAGAGGCAACCAAATGTACTGTTCATGGATCCAGTTTAAAAGTTGGTGACTTTTCCTTAGTCATTAATGATGAAAGCTTTGCAAAAATGTTATACAGAAGATATAGACTTCTTTTTAATTGCACATTAAAAATATCATAAAAAGAATTGGATAGTTCTGGGGTAGTTGATATCCTAAATAATCAGCCCAACTGCAGGCTATATCTGCATAGGGTAGTCCAATCTTTATTGATAGAAGTGGATGTAGTATGAAAATAATGCAGTAGTGCCCAAAATATTGCCTCTGCAATGAGGACATTTTCCATAGTAAAGTATGTTTTTGCAGGGTAACATTTTTGTTAACAAAATTCATTGCACAAGACAATAATTATTGATTTCTTCCCAGCAGGCATTTTCCTTCTAATAAGAGTTTGCATTGTTGAAAATAATATGAAATAAATCCAATGACTGTTATATATCAAAAACAAAGTCAGATGGTCATGTTAAAAATCCATACTTGCACTTTCTCCTGTATCTTCTATGCAGCAGATTGGATGGGCTTCCCTTTCAGGCAGGAAACCTGGTTTCCTTCTCTCTCCAACTTTGGCAGTGTATATATTTGACATCAGTTTGTTTTCTTTTGATTATGTAAAAAATAATTCTTCCATATCACAAAAGATAATGAGATTATGTATTCAAGGGCTAGGGGGAAGTTATTGAGGAACATGTTTCACATGTCTTGGTAGGTCTAGGAAGTGACCTGTAGTTTACTGTCAGCAAATTTTGTCTCCAAAGGGGATTTGGCAACTTTTTGAAAGATTTCTGAAGGCTGGTGGCCCATAGGTGCTTCTTGACCCTTGCAGTCTCCCTTGGTCTTAGAGCCAGGAAAGAAACAGTATTCACCTTCTTGATGTAAGAAAACAGGGCTTCTGCCTCCAACATTGAATATTAGAATGTCCTGCTTAGATTCCTCCATGGCAAAAAGTAATCCATCCTTTGACACAGAACCTGAGGTAGCAGAAAAGTTCATAAGATAGTCACTAGATTCTTCCTGGGATATTGCTGAGGGATCACCAATACCTTGATCCATAACTGGGAGGATTGATTTTGATCTATTTTGACATAACTCTGCATTTGAGAGATTTTCATTAGTTTTGGGCATGTGTGCAGAAACTGTTGCTGTATTAGCACAAGACAGCATCCCTTCCTCTGAGGCCAGCTCAGGTAATAGCAATAAACATCCCTTTTCTTTGCTTATTGATAGATCTACTGTAGTAATGTAATCTAGTGGCAAATTTTGACAGTGGCTATTTGAGCTGGAAAGACACCCTGTAGTTTTCTCGTTCTTCAACTGTCCACTTGTCTCCTGGATTTGAGTTGGTTCTTGTCCAGTAGGAAATGACAGCTTCTCTTCCACCTGCTGATGTACATTAGACAATAAAGTATTTTCCTTTCCTGCTTCTGGCTGTTGCTGAAGAAACAAAGAAGGCTGTAATCCCATAGACTGCAAAGATACTGGCGCTTCCTTTAATTCTGAAGGAGTAACTTTCAAATCCTGCTGAACTGTATGTGCGACAGACTCTGCAGAGGAATATATGTATGGGCCATTAAAATCAAATATTTCTGTATTGAGATTAGTACAAATCTGGACAGTGTTGGCTTTGCTGAGAGGCTCTGTCTTTTTCGTATTCTGAGACCAAAGCAACTGAGGCGTTTTCTTTAACCCATCTTCAATAGTTGCTGGGCTGCCAATCAGTAATTCTCTGTAACAAGGAAGAAAGTAACCAAAGGACAATTATCATTTATAAAAAGAGCCTCAAATAGAACACATCAAGGCTTAGATGAGAAAGAAATGGCAGGTGGGACTATAGAAAATGTCTTTAAGAGAGATAACTAAATGATACTTTGTACAGGTAGTCCTCGACTTACAACAGTTTAGTGATCATTCAAAGTTACAACAGCACTGAAAAAAGTGATTTACGACTATTTTTCACACTTACGACCATTTACAATAAAAATTCAGGTACTTGAAAACAGAATCATAGTTATGATGATTGCAATGTCCTGAGGTCATGTGATCCCCTCTTGCAATCTTCTGACAAGCAAAGTCAATGGGGAATCCAGATTCACTTAACAGCAGTATTACTAAAACTGCAATAATTCACTTAACTCACTTAACAAACATCTCACTTAGCAACAGAAATTTTGGGCTCAATTGTGGTCGTAAGTCGAGGAGTACCTGTCTTTAAAACTACACCAAAGTCTTCCGGTTTCCTGGAAGTTTGCGTTTCCTTTGCAAAATAGGATTTCGTAGTTCAACCTCATTCACAGGATGCTTTAGAGCAGGATTTATCAAACTTAAAGTATGTGAAGCCAGGCCTGTGAAGACTGACAGAGGCAAATGAAATAGCACAGACAGCCATAACATTCCATTTTTTAAAAGTATTCTCAAATGGTAGAAGAAATGTTTGGCACCAAGACTCTTTTTCATGGTCCCAGATATAAGGCAAAAAAGTTATTGAAACCTTTATGATTTGTAAACAATACCTGCTCTCCTAGTTTAATAGTTACACAGAACCTGATCAAATCAGCATGTGTTTAAAACCATCAAAACAGTCACTATAGGTTGTCATTGACTTAGATCTCTAATTGAGTCTAGATTTATAGCCATAAGTTGTCGTTAACTGGGCCACCGTGTGATTGGACCCAATTTTATGACATTTTTTGCAGCGGTCATTAAGTAAACTCTACCATCATTAAGCAAATCCATGTTATCAAGTTTTGCCACAAACTGGAAGAAAATGCTGGAAACCAGCAAAAAACATCAAAACCCACACTACCCTGGGATGCTGCAGATGGCCATGAAGTTGAGCAGGTTGCCAAGTGGCCTCAAATTACCCCCCTGACTGCAGGCAGTGTGGCTGTCATAACTTCAAAATTAAGTCATAGGTAGCTTTTGGAGGTGGGTCCATCATAAATTCGAACATTCATTTAGCATCCAGTCATAAGTTAAGGACTACCTCAACCACAATTGAGCCCAAAATTTCTGTTGTTAAATGAGACACTTGTTAAGTGAATTTTACCCCATTTTAAAGCTTTCTTGGCGTAGTTGTTAAGTAAATCACTGCAGTTGGTATATTAGTAATGTGGTTGTTAAGTGACTTCCCCACATGACCTTGGGACACAGCAATAGTCATAAATATGAACCAGTTGCCAAGCATCTGGATTTTGATCACACAATCATGGGGTGGCTGGAAAGGTGGTAACCTTGAAAAACAGTCATAAATCACATTTTTCAGTGCTGCTGTAACTTTGAACAGTCACTATATCAGTGGTGGTATTCGACCAGTTCTGCCTGGTTCTGGAGAGCCGGTAGGAGTGATGAGCAGCAAAGACCGAACCAGTTCTCTCCACTGCTCTAATGGCTCTGCTGTTGGGCCCACCCGCCCGCCAAGGCTCCCATACTCACCTTTATCCGCTGAATTTGAAGCACAGCTGCTTTGCGTGGCACAGAAGAGTGCCATGCGGCAGCTGCTGAAGCAACCAGGATCATGCACGCCTGCAGGAGGAGAGTTAGAACAGCTCTGTGCCTGCGCAAAGTACACATTTGGTGCACGCATGCATGCAAAGTATGTGCATGCGCGCAAAGCCACGCCCACCAAACTGGTGGCAACAATATTTGAATCCCACCACTGGTCTACTCATGTGGTGACTTGACTTCCGACCAAAATTCTGGGCTCAGTTGTGGTCACAAGTCAAGGACTGCCTGCATTACATACCTATTATACCAACATACACTTGACTTTGGGAGAATGGATTTTATGATCAAACATGGCTCAAGGCTACCAGACAGGGAAAAGTTTTTACAGGTATTAGAAATAATATTAAAAACATATCCTGGAGTGTAAATGTTCATATTAACCCTTGATTTGAATGTGGAGATCCTTTGCAGGTTATTTCAATTGTTTCTGAAGACTGTCCCTTTATTTTTGGTTGTTAGGAAGTCAGAGACCCTGGAAGTCTTCCAGGCGCTGGAAGAGGGCCTCCTGGAACGTTTGGACAGCAAGTCCTTGAAGCTGGCCAAGGAAGGGCGATTAGTCAGAAGGCGGTCGAGCCCCACCCTGTGCCGAGAAGTGAGTGGCTGGTCCACAGGCAGAATTTCAGTTCCATTTAGCAGCTGGATATTGAAGGGGGAAAGAAAAAATATTTTCAGTGTTGCATTCCTTAATTTGTCTTGCTTTCTGTGGTGGTCAACCTCAAAGAATGAAATTCTTGCTTTTTCGGCTTCATTTTTCAACTGTGGGGTGGAATACTGAGGAACAGACCAATCCACAACAACTGAAGATTGTACCACTTCTAAGCATATAAGAAGCATTGTTATCTTGAAAATGCTGTGGTGACAAACTCTTCCTGGTTGCACAAAATTCACCATGGTGCAAGGGAGAAGCAAACCAATTTAACCCTCCCTTTGATGTGCTAGTTTTGCAAGGATATCAGATTGTCCCTTATAAACATCTTTGCATTGTGGTGTTGGGAAGAAATTGCTTTGCTATTTTATTTGCCAAAGGATGACAGAACACTTTTTCATGTGTGGGCATGGCAACTAAAAATAGTTGAAACCTATATTTTAATTTCCTCAACTGCTAGTGGTGGTTGCCAGTGGCCAAGTCTCAGGGCATGTCTGTACTTATAATAATAGATACGAACATAGATCTGAAAAATAGCCACTATGTATGAATCAACACAATATAGGGATCTACTTTATCTTTACAAAATAATCTTTTGTTGTTTGTGTTAAATATACTGATAGTAATTGCTGGGGGCAGCAAGGGCATGGGAGGGTCAGAGGTCAGCTCAGAATAACCTGCTTGACCAGTTAATCTGATACTGATTTTTTGATTGCACTATGTGAACTTTTCTGGACTGTTGAAAATGTTCCATATATTTTGAAAATTCCTTACTAGTGCAGAATTTAGCCTTTTCAGTATTTCAGATTTAGAATTTTTTTAGAACTACTTGCAATATCCATAGAACATTGGTTTTTAGCATCCTGGACTACAAAGCAGGATTGTAAGCATGTTGAAAATGTCAAAGAAAATCTCAGAAGATTTAGAAAAGTATCCAATGAGTAATCATTGATTTTCCTAACTCCACCAAATTAATGTTTTAACCATTACTACATTGACCTACATTACTGGTTTTCAGACATGCTGACATTGTAATCCCCAGAATTCCTAATCAGTATGCTTGGAGAATTATGGGAATTGCAATTCCAACCAATCTGGAAGATGTTAGATTGCGAAAGACTGGTCTTGAGCTATTGAGCTTTATAGTAGAATGTTTTTCTGCATATATAACACCCATCTGCTTAAATCTTAGAACTCCACTCTCTCTTTTTGTAGTGCCTGAAAAATACTTGACTGCTAGTTGCTTATCTCCAAATCCCAACACTTCCAATCACAGGCATCAATGATATTTGTAGTTCTGTACAATATCTAGAGAACCTTCAATTTCATGTTCTAAAAGAAATGGCAGCACTTCTTTTGGAACATAGAATATATGTATCTTAAAAATATTGCTTTAATTAAATATTTCTGCTTGGGACTATAAGGCAGCGGAGGATACATAGAAGGCTTAATTCAGCAAAGAATCTTGGTAAATTCAAGCAGGTTTGATTGAATAAGGATGGCTTTACTATCACATTAAGGGGAATGAAGCAGTTATTTCAGCCCCTGCTAATGAGAACAAGTTTTATAGGGTTTGTGTTTTATTTAATAAACTACGTTGCCTTTTATTGAGTATTCAACAGTGAGAGAGATGTTTTACTACTGAAGAATAAAAAGGAATGTGAGGAAACTAGCCACTGTAGGAAATTGAATTTTTCAAGTTATAAATTTCAGCATGAGAAATGTTTTTCTAATGGATTTCTAATTTCCAAGGTAATGCATTAAGTTTAACTGTTTGCAATAGGTACATTGATGGGACTTGCATAATTTGTTCCCTTCCCTTCTCTGCTACAGGTGAAGAAAAGATTTCCATGGGAGCCAGAACAGCCCAGGAAAAGAGAATCTCTTTGCATAGGAAGAGCAGAACAGCAACTCAAGATAAGTAGCCAGAGCCATGGTGAATCCTTGCACTTAAAGAACCCAAATCAGCAATCACAGAGAGAAATTCAAAGTAGAGGGATGCCTCTCTACTCAACAACTTCAGCCTCTCAGAAGATGGAGAGACAAGGAAGGAAATTGGAGGAAATTGTGTCCTGTTTGACTTCCAGTGCAGAGAGGGCTGCCCTTTGTCCTATGAGTCATGGGAGGCAAGTGGATAATGGTAAAAAGAGACGAGCAGAGATCTCGCATCACAAGAGCCCTAGAAAGAATGACACAGACGCTAGATGGAAAAGCAGTCCAGGTACCTTGCATACTGCTAACCCTCCAAAGACTTTGGACAAGAATCAAGCAAGGCTCACAAGGCAACTAGATAGGTATAAAGAAAGTGACCGGAAGGCACGAGGAAAACCTTTGCTCCTTGTAGGTACAGTTGACCTGCCAAGAAAGAACATAAGAGACTCCCAAGATGTTATTTGTGCTGTTGGCTCAAGAAGTGGAATAGCAGCTAGAGGGAAAGCGGGGCAACCATTGGTTTATTCAAGGCTTGGACATGATCAGTGCGGAGCCCAAGAAGTGAAAAAGTATTCTTTTAATCCTAGGAAAGAAATGGAAATCGGTTTGAAATGTCCTAGTGCAGCTGTGAATAGCTCTAGTCCTGATATATCTGCCAGTAGAAGCAAAAGAGATATCAGAAACTCTTGTGGTCCAGGGAGATTCAAGGAAGACAACTGGAACAACTTGAGAGAGTTCAGACATTCTCCAAGTCCTGGGAGTTTGATGGAAAGTACCCAAATATGCTTTGAGCAGGCAAGATGCTGTTCTGCTTCACAGCAGCGCCAAGAGAATAACTGGAAAAGTCGAAGGGAAGCTAGGAGTTTAAGGGCCAGTGCCAGTAGTGATGGGCTGAGCAAAGGAGACCATTCAATTGCTTTCACTCCTAAGAAAGAAAATGACTTGAAGGGTTGTTGCACATCCTTTAGCCCTACAGACCCTACAGTTTTTGGACAGAAAGGGATGGTCCAAGAAGCTCTTGCACACTCCATCAAACCAGAGACTGTCCCAAGAATCCAAGAAAGCTCCCAGAGCCATGTACATCCAATGCCATCCTTGGAAAAAGAGTGGGTAAACCAAGGGGAGTGCTTTCATTCTGCCAAGCCAGGGCAGCAACAGTTGGAGGATAACAGGAAAAACCAAGGAACTCCAGTAAAATGGGCAGAGGATAAATGGATAAACTGGCAGAGGTGTCCCAGTCCCTCAACAGCAGAGAAGCATCTGGGAAATAATAAGGAAAGAATGGTAAGGAAGAGATTAAAAACACTGCCTGAAATTGCTTTCATGTTGTCCCATATTTTCTTTTTGTTTCTGTCTTCTGCCTGGTCCTCAAAATGCAGGGTGGATAATCAGGCATGCTTCAGAGAAGAATCCTGTTTTCTGTCTCCTGAAGCAACATTGATATGTCTCATTTTAAAGTATGTATGTGCAGTGTGTCCCCTTGTAAAATAAGTCATTGGCACTATTGTATGAGTTAAGGAGTGGAATTATATAAAAATAGAAAAATGCAGCTATTACATCTTTGTGGATGTGTAGTTTCATGGCTCTAATGTCCGTTTTCAGGATTTTAAAAACCATGGCTTATTTAACTAGCCAAATGTCCATCAACGGTTGCTGCATATGCAGTATTAATATAGAGGAAGGCTTACTCATTCAGCAGAGCAAATCTGAACTCTTAGAAAAGGGCTATTGTAAGCAATCAGAACGACATAGAATATAAAAGTTTTCAGTGTGATGTAAAATAACATACTGATATTGTGTAAAGCACTAAAATAGCTTAGAATTGCTGTTTTATAAAGACATATAACTATGATTATTTCATTTTAAAATCCTTGACAAAGACATGCATTGGCTTCTGAACAGAAGTAATTTTTGCTTTTGAGGGCTTTTTTAATTATTCCATTAATGGAGGAAATGGAGATTTTTCAAAAATATTTTTTCTGCACTTTCCTTTGTAGAAGCAGCAAGGTGAAGGGCATATTGCAACAAGTGCTTGTTCCTCTAGAAGTCAAATCCTTTATCTGGACTCCAGTAAGAAACATAAGGTATAGTACAACTTTATATCCTTTGGCTCAAGTAGATGCAACTTGATGTCCTTCTAAGTTTTGGATTTCTTCAGTTCCAGTCAACATAGTCAAAAGGGAAGGAACTACTAGGAAATGGAGTCCTGAATATCTGCATGGCCACAGGTTGTCTACTCTTCATTTAACTGTTCAGCATTGCCTACTATTGTCATTTCAAAAAAGCCTTATACTTTGTTTTGGAAAGAATAATTAACAATTCTTCTGGGCATACTTGGCATGAATTTAGCATTTTCAGGTGCCTATTAATATATCCTGGACAAATACTGTAATTATAAGAATCTGAAAAGCAGATTTGTGTGTTCTCATAGAAATACAGGCAACTGCCTTATATCTGATCAGTCTGCTGATCTATTTAGTTAAATACAGTATTATTCTGATGAGAATTGCTCTTCAGAGGAGTTTCCCATCTTTCTCCACCAGATGCTTTTTGCAGGAGGTATCAATGGCTGTGTGCCTTATTACTTTTAAAGCTGGTACTCTGTCCCTGAGCAGCTCTTCCTCTTCTTAGGGGGCTGGAGGTACTGAGATCAGCCAAGCCTGACTGATCTCAGAAACCAAGCAGAGTTAGAAACCACTAAGAAATAGTAGTACCAGAAGTAAACTAGCTAGCTTAAAAAGTTTGTAAAAATGCAATGCCATTTCTGGATTCTGATCAAGAAAATATGGAAGTAGCTATGAAATCATCAGGAGTTGGAGCTTGACATGAAAAAGACTTATTATATTTCATGTGGGAAATACACTACTGATATAAGCCCACAGAAAATTTCAATGTTTTCAAATAAATGGTCATAGACTGCAAGTAAATGAAATGCACAGAACTAAAAAATTCTAGATCATCCTTTAAGATTAAAGAATACCAGTCCCACTAATATTTGGGTGTAAGACTGAGAAGAGTCCCCCTTGCTATTTGGGCTGAGTTTATGGGTCCATGAACAGTGCAGTATTGAATCTGAACTTGGAAAACCTGATTTAAAAAGTAGTGCGTGAATAGCAGGGCATGTAGACAACATTGGGGACTATTATTTATTGTTCAGGTGGAGATGGCTGGCCAGCTGGCCTCTTCTGTAAACATTGCATCAATGCCTTCCCCCTTCCTCCAAAACCCCTTTAGAGCAAGCCTCTGCTCAAATTGCAGCTGCAAGTGGATGATATGAATCTGCCTTCGTGCTTTAGGCCAGTTTAGCACCTGAATATCTGCTCTTCCAGACACTGCCTCTACTGTTAAGCATGTTACACCCTTAAGGGAGGCAGCAGCAAAGTAAATAGCCTGAAAGAACCATTAATCCCTATTTAGAAGTGATGACACTGAAATGACCTAAAGCTATATGCAAATATTTCTGGAGTGGGAAGAGATTATATTCTGTAATACAAGATAGATACATATTTGAGGAGAGTTTGCAAATATACAATCTTAATTTTTTAAAAGACAAAATCTATTATCCAATTATTATTTTGCTATGTAAAAATAGGCCTGTTTATATTTTTACAGATACCAAGTATTAAGATTTTTTTACATCTAAGTATTCCAAATTGCATGATTTCTGAGAGGGGAGGGAGGGATTGGTATAGCTGGGAGAGAGCTGCCCTGGATGTCATGCTCCATGGCTATCCAAGAAAACTCTTGGTTTTTCAGGTTCCACTGGCATATTTTAATAAATAGTACATACTTACAAATGAGTTGGGCAATATAAAGTAGTAGGCTCATTTCTTTTGTTCATAAAGCAATTCACCCCTATGTTATTGCATTTCAATCTGAATGTTCAAAATGAAGAACTTGTATTTTGTGAATAGAAAATGTTGAAGTACCTTTGCCAATAATTTCTGTTCCTTCTAGGAAACAAATGGTTTTGTATTAGACAACCTACAAATACCCAACAGCGAAAGCTGGCAATTTCTTAAGTACAGCCATGTAATTTTAACTGAAGATGGAAGCAATTTAGTGATTTGCTACAACAGATGTAATATTGAGCAAGGTTGACAGGTGGAAGACAGAAGCAGCTGCTTAGCACCCTGTTTAGGAGATGGTGTGCTGGATGGTGTGTTTTCTCTATGGCTATCATTGACATAGTGTTCTCTTCCCATCATCCTGCATTTTTCCTTGCTAGCAAGTGAACCTTCTCATCAAACAGTTTGGTTTTTTTCCCGGTGGGCATCAATAGATTTTCTCAAACGAAACAGCTGGGCTGTACAGTAAGCAAGTACTTTTGTTTCCAATTGTACATGCTTGAAAATGCTTGATTTTTCCTTACTTTATATATTTAAGAGAGTTTTAGGTTACAAAGTCAGTTGACTTCCTGGAAAGCAGAGTTAGGGTCTATTGTGTCCTGATTGAATGAAGCATTGATGGTAATGCTACATATTTCTTAGGGCATTTCCAGAGATCATGTCATTACAAGTTCAGCTAGTGCTAGTAAAATGTGAAGGGAAGTGTGCATTTTCTGAAGCAGTAAGCTTTTCATTTGCTGCCTGACAGAACTCCATTTAAGAAAAAACAATGAACAGTACAGGTAATTATCAACTAACAACGGTTCATTTAGTGACTGTTCAAAGTTACAATGGCACTGACTTATGGCCATTTTTCACGGTTCATGCTATTGCATCATCCACATGTTCAGGGGTGGGATTCTACCAGTTTGCACCTATTCACTAGAACCGGCTTTTAACATTCTAAGCAGTTCAGAGAACCGGTTGTTAGAAGAAATTACTGGCCTAATCCTGTAAGGAAGGCAGGAAG
>JANHFN010005210.1:41254-56553 GCA_032468175.1 Toxicocalamus goodenoughensis
CAGGTGCCCAGACCACAACAACAAGGGATAGCGGACCCTGCAATTATGCGGGACAAACGCTGAAGAAAAAAAAAAAATTCTGGTTCATGTCCAGTATTCATCTAACATCTCTACAAGTCCATAAATACTGTACATTAAACAACCAGGAAAACATCCAACATCCCTGTCTTACACTCCATTCAATACTGAGTTATCTGCTCAGCATTTATTCTTACATATGCTTTGTTGCAATTATATACCACTGTTATTATATTGAGCAACGAACTCCAGCACAAACAATTCCATAATTCAAGTTGTTTATAATTAATAATGTGTACTTTACCTCAAAAGATGCCAGTATCTTTCATTTGTATCCTTGCTTTCTATTTTTTCTGAACAATGGTACTTCCTTCCCCATGCAGGACAAGAAGTTTGCCTCAGGAAAGTACCATGATATTTACCTGGAGCTGAATCACATCAAGCAACGGTCAGAACGAGAGATTAAACATTTGAAAGAGCATCTGCGCCTGGCCGTGGAAGCCCTACAAGAAAAAGAGATGCTGCACAACAATATTGGTATAAAAGACATGTTTGCATTAAAGACACATGTTGTGTAAAGTAGAGCTAGCCAAACTGCAAAGGCAGAAGGCATTGGGGCCCCTTTTATCTCTCAACAGCAGAGATGCACCTTGTATTGGCTATCTTGCTGATTGCTTCAAAATCTTTCTCCTTGCCTCCTCTTCTCTCTCCTCCCTTCTTCTGTATGCCAGAAGACAAATGCACAAACAAACTGCTTGTAGAAGGTTCCATGAAATCAGTTTGAAAGCTACATGTTGGTCACAGCTACTGTATTGGTGTAGTCCAAGTCAGTTTCATTCTGCATCTAAAATAAGTTTATAAGCCAAGGATGTTACAGCTGAAATCTATAAATTGTCATCATCAAGACACTTGAAATGTTTTAAACTCCTGTCTTCCATTACCATTAGCATGGCCATCAGCCCTACTATGTAGCAAAGATACACTTTTTGCAAAGATACATGTATTGTTCTTGATTCTACTTTTCTTTGTTCCATAGGTTAGTTACTTTTCGGTGCACCACTTCGGAGAATAAAGCAGCATTCTTCTCCAGGAGCACTGGGCAAGACTTTACCAAATAGCCAGCACATGCATCTGTGTCACTTGGGCATGTTTTGGGCTGGATCCTACTACTAGCACCTTTTTGGGACATTATACATGAAAATAATTTTTATATTTTGGGGATGGAGTTGGGGATATGTTTTAAAATCTTATACTTAAGTTTCCCAGCAGTTAACCACAAAGGTGGGCCAGATATTTCTCACTAACGTTCCTTTAGATCTAATTGTTTCTTCTTCCAAATATTTAGCTGTATTTACATTTAAAGTATTTATCTGCTTTCAGTTTTCTTCTAAATGGAGAAACAAAATTACATAACTCTCAACTTCAGGCTGTATAGTGTTGCTTCACAGCAATCCATGTTGGAAATACGCTGTGCCGAAAGAACGTTGTATTAGTTACATTGTCAGTGGAACTGGTTTGCCCAAAGACCATGCAGAGTTTATGTTTAGGATCTATGAGTAGCAATTGTTTTCAGAACGGAAGATTATTTTTAATGTTGATTAAATGCCTGTGCATCCCATTGTAAACTCAGTCTTCCTCCCCAAAAGTTGGGTTCAACTAATGTGTTCTCAGGGGGAGAAATTTTACTGCTGATGTTGCAGAGCCAAACAATGAAGGTGGCTGATTTTCTTTTATTTCTGCAGAGTTAACTTAATAAAATCATTGACTACAGAAATGTGTGCTTTTTGCTTGGCAGTAGAAAGTATAAATGTTGAACCATTTTGCATTCCCCAAAGGTTGGCACCACTTCTTATATTAACATTATTGGCTCTTAATGCTTTTTGGAAGTTCAAAGTACTTTCCCTGTTTTCTCTCTAATGTTATAAATCTTTAAGCAGAAATGGGGGCAGTGGGCCCCTTTATTTACATTTTTGATGATTTGCAATAGATCAGGGGTGTCAATCCAGCCCACGGGGTGCTTAAATCTGGCCCATGAGGCCAGCCTGGAAATATGAAAGGACTGGCCTGCAGTGCCTCTGGTGGCTAAAACGGGCCATGTGAGGGGATGCGCACCTCATTTTCACCCTGCATGGCTCATGCAGCACTCTACCGACTGAAAACGGCCTGAAAAATGAGCCTAAAACAGGCTGAAAATGTACTGAAAAATGGGCCCAAAATGAACTGAAAAACAGGGTAAAAATGGGCCCAAAAAGGGATGAAAAATAGGCCCAAATGTCCCAAAACAGGCCCAAAATGCCCAAACCCCCAGGCCCAAAACAGGCTGAAAAGTGGGCTGATAACAGCCAAAAAACAGCCCAAAAATGTGTCATGCCAACCCATCCGCCCCTCCCCACCTGGCCAGCCTGCAGATGAGAACTACAATGCTGATCCGGCCCTCGAAGAAATCCAGTTTGACAGCCGTGCAACATATCAAATACTTGACTCTGAATTGTTGGCAATAGCAACAAGAACAAATTTCTACTAAATTCATCTGTTATAATCTGTTCTGCAAATATAGTTTTTCATTGTTTAATTAAAAGGAAGAGTAACTATAAAATCTTTAATAATTTAATAAAATCTTGCTGCATGATAGATAAACCACTAATGTTCCTGTACCTTAGGACAGTGATAGTAGCATCAAGTTGAATTTGGCTGGCTCGGAAGGCATGGCCTATTTTGTAATTGAATAGGACATTATTTCATCATTTTTATTTTATTATAAACACAAAAAAGAGAAAAGAAAATAGGAAATTAAGGGAGGGGAAGCGAAGGGGGGAAAGGGAGTGTGAAATACAAGGGGGAAGAAAAAAAGAAAAGGGGGCATTGACTTCCAACTCTTCTTAGCACAGTACAAGATAAACACACTCCAATCTCAACTTTTTGCTTTTACACATTAATATACTGTATATCTAGCCATTTCTATAACACCAGATCTTTCTAATCAACAAAACTAAGATCAACGTTTCATTATTTTTTCTTAACAAGCACAAATTCCAGAAGTGATATCCAAATAAGAACATATTTACCTCTTTAAATAATCAATTTAACCATTCCTGCTGTATCTTCCTTGCTGGAAATAATGTGTATACACATGAATGGGATATTATCAGGAAATCTCAGAATGGCAGACTCAAATAGAAGGTCAAAGAAACATCCCAGAAGAAAACAACAATCCACTTCTCTTTTGTTGCCAAGAAGGCATGTCATAAAATCACCAGATACTGGGCTCAATGTGGAGATTTTAAACATCCCTCAAGTAGGAATGCAACTACATATTTATGGCAGTTACAATGTGCTCCCCAAACTTTTTCTTTCATTATCCAAAACTGTTTATCAGTAAATCCTTTCTACTGCTATAGATAAAACACTTTTAAGTCCATTTAAATGTCAATTTAAAACACTTTCAAGTCAATTTAAATGTCCCACTTGAGATTGGGTTTGTATGTTGTCACCTAAAGTAAAACCACTTTTACCCAATTTTGGGAATATACCAAGGTTTGAAAGCATAAGACTTAAAATGTCCAAACTTGATCTTGAACTTGACCCCAAGTCACCCAGTTTTTTATGTTAATGGGTTACTTAGGAACTTGAATTTATTTCTCTGTTCCTACCATATGCTGAGCCCTCTATCAGTGACATATCACATTTGAATGCAGAGGTTATTTGCAAACTAAAATATGCAGATGAAGATTGCAAATCCGTTATAAAAATGTATAAATGCATAATATATATAATATAAAAAAGTTTTGAATTTTGTTAAAATGTTATCAGTAGTAAATATTCCAAAAATTATGAAACATGCTTTTACTCTTTCAGATATCCTCCTACCCATTTCTTTTTTTTAAAATGCTCTGCATTTAGTAATCTTTGAATTAATTATATTACACAAGATCAAATTTCAAAATCAAAAATAAATATTGAGACCATCACACTACAATCCCATCATGCAATTTAATAAGATAGCACAAAATTGGTCTCCTTTTCCCATATAAAACAAGCAGACATGCTTTTATCCAAGTTTTTTCATGAGACCATTCCAGTAAGTTCATAACATTTCTTGTATTTAGTAGCTCTCTCGCTCTCTCTCCCTCCCACACACACAAAGCACCTTCTATAACTGGCACATCAGGTTTCTCATTCACAAGATATGGCAAAATGATATATTAAAAATGTTCAGCAATTTCATGTGTGCAGTAATTTCATTTGTAAGAAAAACGGGTATTTTATAACTACTTAAATTCTTTCCCTTTAAAAAATGACCTTGACTGAACCAAGAGAATATAGCATATATATTGGAGTCCAGCTAAGGAAAAGTTTTTTTCTCCAACCTCACTCTGATTAACAATGGTTTACTCTATCCAAATCAAACATCGCATGGACTTGAATTGCAGATTCCGCTGTCTGAAAGGTGGTTGTGAATCAATTTGTCGCAGCCATGAAAAGCCATGTAAGGGAAAACGTAGCTCTTTCGAATTATATTTGTAAGATACGGCTGGGTTTTAAATTCATCTTAAAGAAATCCTACTAAAAATTGTGACCGGTCATCTGAAATATAATTTTCGTTGCAAAGAGAGTCGCGTATGCGTTGCCCCCCACCCCGATCTGGCCATTCCTCCGTTCTCTCATTCATTTCGTAACCCGTCCTTCCCTCCCAATGCCTTTCTATAGCAGCCGACGGGGTCCTTAAAGGATGACGGCTAAATTAAAGTTAAATTTTGTCGTAAAGCAACTGAGGAACTAAACGGCACGTGTGTCCAGTGCCCATCTCTGGCCGTGCGAAACAAAGGAAAGGGGGGCTAGCCTCTTTCGGGCGATGCGTGTAGTCTGTGCCGAAGAGGAAGCGTGTGCGACCATCCAGAAACATTAGACTGTCGCCTTCCAATCGCAGGGAGGAGTCACATTCCTATTTCTTCGATCCTTCCAATGTTGGCACTGTCAAGTAAGGTAGAAGCCTTCCTTCTCCGACTACATTTCCCACAAAACATTGCTCGCACGTTGTACGGCGGCCCTTTAGCCATAGAAACCACTTTGACTGATTCCTTTCCCTCGGTAAGAATTAATCAGCTGATTACTGAGAGCTCTTCAAAGAAACTATTGCTATTGTCAACAAAGAACTGTCAACGCGATTACATCCCACAGGGCTGTTTAATCGCTGGCCCTTATCGCAATCCTTTTAAATTCTTCAGTAAATACTTAACACGGCTCATAGAAAACTACTTTCCTGAGATCTTGGCTCGTAATAAACACTAAAGAAGCAAAATCCCACTTTATAATTTCAATAAATTAAACATTATTTCTTAACTTTCGGGGAAACATACTTTAGAATTTTATGTAACATTTTTATACTTTTTATATCTTTAGTGAATCCTGAAAGTAACCTTCGATCTCACCGATTAATTTTCTATATCCTCCTACTATTTACAATCCTGGAATACGGGTAAATTTGAAATTTAATCTACTGGCGCAATCTTTTCCGCTATTACGCTCCTCGCAGTTTTTCGGTATAATGAGTCAAGGGAAAAGACAGGGTTAAAAGAGAAGTTTTACATGAGTGTGTATCCCCCTCCCCCTTTTCTTTTCCTCAACTGTCCAAATTAAAAGTAGCCTGGATATTTTTAAAAAAAAATTATTTCCAGTAATGTGCATGATACTGAGATAGTGATAAAGGATAGACATTAATGAGCCTAGAGCCTAATCATTTGACAAAACAATAAGATTAGCAATCCCATTCTTTTTCCGCGATGTCGAAGTCAAAGCAATTAAATGGAGAGAGACGGGCTGGGGGCTGGGACCAAGGCCCTACCCCACCCTTCTATTGCCATCAACTTACTTGGAAGTCCTCGAGTAATATCGGGAGTTGGAGGTAGTAGAACAAGCTGCCTTGCGGTTTATTCATTTGTTCTATAATACACACACCCGCGTCATACCCCACGCCACGGAGGTCTTTACTTTCTCCAAATCGAGGAGCGCCTGCTTTCCCCCTTCTTTTTTGAAAGAGTCTAAGGAAGCTTCCCAAGAGAAAAGACGCAGGCATTGCAAAGGTGCTGACGTTTTGTTATTCGCATTCTACTGCTGCCATAAAACTGCATCTCATGGTTTTGTGCTTTTAAAAAAAACCACACAGACATATTGCTCAGTTTTTGGATCTAAGAAGCGACGGGGTATTTTGGAAACGGGGAGAAGTGCGAATGTACTTAGATGTGTTTTTGGGGTGGTGTTCTCCGGGTTGCTAGGATGCCAGTTCGATCTTATAATTCCCTTTTTAAAAAAGTATTCAGAGGTGTGCTTTTTTTTTTTTTAACTTTTCCTCCCGAGTTTTTCCGATACCACCAACCGACACTTAGCAGCTCCGAGTCTTTCAGGTTGCATCCACGACGCTTTTCATTAATTTCTTTATTAACAACAACAACACTCCTGAGGGGAGAAGGGGGGAAAAACAACCTCAGTTCTTCCAGCAAGATGGCGATTGCACGTACATGTAGTCTTCCAACAGTTAAGCCCTCCGCCTAGGCTGGCAAATTAGGGTTAATTCATTTAGGGAAATGGCTCTTCAAGTCCCTGTCGCCTCTTATCCCCTTTCCTTCTCGGGAACTTATTTGGAGAAAGTGTTTAAGTAAGAGGAGAGATTCCACCCTGAAAAGCCCAAACAACAGCTCGTATAAATCTCCACTGTTTTTTAGTGGGGGACAAAATAAATCGGGGGGCCGGGGGTACGAAGGCAAGTTGACCTGGGGTGTAGTGAGAGGGGTCTGAGATAAGTCGATAGTGGGGTACTTAGGTAATGGGGGTGTTGTGTCCCCCTCCCCTTTCCCTCTTATGTGTGTAGACACACTTATTATTTTGATCCCATTGCAGGCAATGAAGTGCGTTTTGGGGTAACGGGGGGCGAGCGAAGAAAGACCCCATTCTGCCCCTCTTCGTCCGAAATCAAAAGGAAGATCCAGATGCGTCCCCAAGCTAGGTGCCCCCCAACTCCAAGCAGGGGGCTGCTAAGTGGTCCTTGGGGGAGGGGATGGCTGCAAACTTCCCATCTAACAAAAAGGAAAGTTTTCTCAGCGCTAGGACTTGGGGAGGGGGCGGCTGGAGGATGGGACCCACAGTATGGGGGGCGAGGGTCCCCCCAAAGACACCCCCAACCCGGGGGGAGCCGCTCCCCCCACCCTTCCTGGCCAGGTCTTAGCTGAGTCTCGGCTGGCTCGGGGCTCCCTGTGTTAGTTGGGGTCTGCTCCAGGGCTCCCCGCGCGGCTCTTGGGGCTCTTGGAGTGCCGGAACGGGGTTTTCCCGTTGGCCTAGGGGTGCCTCTTGCTTGTCGCTTTCCCTCTTGGCTGGGCTCCCCTCGGCTGCTTCGCTAGGGGGGAGCAAAGGGGAAATGTCGAGGCGCCCCACTCGCACCCAGCGCCGTTTGGGGCGCCCTGAAGCGGCGGAGGACGGCTGCAGAGGGAGCCGGCCGCGGGGACCAAGAGCTCAAGGACCGGAGCAGCCGGCGGCAGTGGTGCGGAACCCAAGAGTCACGGGGAGAAGCGGGAAAAAGCCGCTTTAGGCGGCGGAAGAAACACAGATGTCGGCGGCGCGGCGCCATTCGGGGCCTGAACAGGCAGCCAGCAACCCTGTCCTCACCGCGGTCCGCGCCTGAGCGCTAAATACCCGGATGCGCCGGCTGCTGCCTAGAGAGCCAGACACAGAGCAAGAAGCGGAGGCAGGGCGCAGCAGAAGCTGTCAGAAGAGGTGGGGAATTGATTCCCAGAGAGAAAAAGAGAAAAAAGAAGGCGAGCAGGAGCTGGGCTTGGGCACAAAGCCGTCCCCAAGCCTGAGTGCGGACACCTGCTTCCTTGAAAAGACTGGTGAAGCAGAAAGGCCTTAGCCAGAGCTGCTTCTTAGGAGGGCGCATTCCCGAAGAAGACTGTCCTGACCACACCCTGCCACCAGCTGCCTGGAAAGACTGTCAGGAGGTGACATCCTCCTTGGGCATTAAAAAGGAACTCTTGTCAAAGAAACTGTTGGTGAAAGTTAAGTACATCTCAGCAGGATCTTCTGTACCACGCAGGCTGCTGGAAAGAAGTCCCCACGTGTCTAAAGAAAGTTTAGGACCAGCCCCAAGACTGGTGGCTTAGAGACCAGACCTGTCCTTCTGAAGGGAGACTGCACAGCAGGATGACTGAAAACTCTACCACGGCACCTGCTGCCAAACCCAAGCGGGCCAAGGCAGTCAAGAAGTCCACGGACCACCCCAAGTACTCTGACATGATTGTGGCTGCCATCCAGGCTGAAAAGAGCCGGGCTGGTTCTTCACGCCAGTCTATCCAGAAATACATCAAAAGCCACTACAAGGTAGGGGAGAATGCAGATTCCCAAATCAAGCTGTCCATCAAGAGGTTGGTCACAACAGGTGTCTTAAAGCAGACCAAGGGTGTCGGGGCTTCAGGTTCCTTCCGCCTGGCCAAAAGTGATGAACCCAAGAAGGCTCCAGTCAAGAAGGCCAAAAAGGAAGTCAAGAAGGCTTCAACACCCAAGAAAGCTGCTAAGCCCAAGAAAGCTGCTGCCAAGTCCCCGGCCAAAAAGCCTAAGCCTGCAGCAAAGAAAGCCAAAAAGAAGCCTGCACCTGCTCCAAAGAAAGCCAAGAAGCCAAAGACTGTCAAGGCCAAGCCGGTGAAGGCCTCCAAGCCTAAAAAAGCAAAAGCCTCCAAACCCAAAGCAAAGTCCAGTGCAAAGAAGTCAGCCAAGAAAAAGTGAGGGGCAAGTTTGGGACTTATTTCTTGGAACTTCTTGACTTCTATTCTGTAAATAGATTTCTTCTTTATTCTCTACTCATTTCTATTGCGGCTTTATAAAGACTGAACAATTCTTGCCCTATACTTTAAAAAAAAATTCATATGGAAGCTACATTTGGGGTTTTGTTTTGTTTTTCTATTGTAATTTGAAAGAGATTTTTATGTCATTATTTTATTTCCCTTCTCTATTAAGGTATGCAATACATGTGTCTAAGCATGAGGGAAGATTAATGAGGGAAATCTTAGTGTTCTTATTTTTGGTGGAAAAATTGAGAAATATTTGATGGAGGGGATGTGCTATGGGTGGGCCTTCTTTAATTGGATCTCCTCAACTGAATATACCCACAACTGATCATTGTAACTGGCTTTTAAGAAAAACAACTTTGTTTTATCATGGATAAATAAGCTTCCAATTTAGCTGATATGGTGGATGATTGTTTCTTGATCTAATGAAGGCTGGATTGGTTGAGGTTAATAAGCTTTCCACATTCTTTCAGAGGGGGACTGCTATTTGCAGGAAAGATTGAAATGGGGTCAGTGAAAAATACTGCAAATATTTGAATTCCTCCCTATTAATATTTGTACATGTTGGCCACATTGGAGTAAAGTGAAGATGTTAATTCTGTTCCTCAAAAGAGAATAGAAATAATCAGGAGGGGGGGTTCACAGACTCTGACCACCATCTGATTCTGGCAATTTCAAGAGAGTTCCAAAAGCTATCTGACCTGCTATTGGAATCAATTGGATGCCTCCCAATTCTGTAGTAACTGCCATGTAAAATTACAACTTTTATAAGAATAATCTACAAGATTCCTTCCAACCTTCACTTTTAAATTATGGTGTTTCTGAGGGTAAAGGAGGAAGAACAAATGTTAGGGGATAATAGATAACACAAACTTAGCCAATATTGAAACTAGGAAGCTGTACACAATTATTGCTAAGGTTTGGAATGTTTTTCCCCAAGAGGGGAGTGAAAAACAATTTTAAGTACTCCAGATTTTAAAAATTAAGTATGCTTATGTTTAAACAAAAGAAAATTCTTATAGGATTGATATCTGATTGTTCATTTTACTTTGTATGTGTAATTTTGTGCAAGGAAGGTTTAGCTGTCTTTGTAATTTTAGGGTTTAAAATAAAATGTAAAACAAACTAACATTTTATTCATTTACATTATGTTGTGTAAAAATCATTTTTATGATATTGCAAATTGAGTTATATATATATATATATCCTCAACACTAGACAAATCAAGAGCATTATTCTTGATCAAATATGTTAACTTGAAAGGAAAAAGGAGACAGTTCTTTGGTCATGAAAACAAAGCAGTCAGGGAAAAAACTGCCCAAACCTAGGTTTCTCCATTTGGGTATTCTCCAGATACTTCTTTCCCCCTCTGCATCAAACAGGTCTGGGAAGCATGAGTTTAAGAAAGCTTTATTATAATTCTATATAGACATAGCATTGGAGGCAAATTAAGGAATTGGATATTTGTCAGGTTGAAAATAAGTTTTCATCACAGAAAAATCAATATTAACTTCGCCACCAGATGTCAGCCCAACAAGACATAATCTCATTTTACTATGAAAATGTGTTTTACATTAAAACTAGCCAATCTGTTATTTAGTTCTTTGTCTAAACCCTGTATGAACTATAGACAAAGTTGCATTTACATTAAAATGTATGTGTGTGTGTGTGTCACAATTGTCTGCTACTATGTTGAAAACTTACATACTATCATAGTGTGGAAAGGGAACTTCATGAAGACAGTGGTGTCACTCAAGCAGGAAAAGCCCAAAGGGAATATCAGGCCAGCCATAAAACAAACTTAAATAGGAAAAGGAATCAAATAAAAGGTATTAAAGAAACCCTTTAGACAAAAGCCCAAGTAATTAAGAAAACTAGACAAATAAGAAAAGAAAACCCTTACAAACACAGGACATGCCAAATAAGCAAAACAAACAGACAAAAGACACAAAAAATATATAAATTACAAAAGAGACAAACAGGAGATTGCCACAAAACAAATATAAGAAACCATTGTAAAGCTAAAAGAAATTAGGAAAAAACGATAATACAATCTGACCACCCTGCGGATTTTGCCCTCCGGCAGGAATAAAGACAAATTCCGACAGGATTTGAAACATTAAACACAAATACATACATTCACACACAAAAGGAGAAAAGGGTATAAAGAACCAGGGACTTACCATACAAAGCTAGCTAGCCCAGGAACACAGACTTCTTGCTGTTTTCCGCCTTCCTGAAAAAATAAAAAGATCCAGCTTTCAAGCAGTTGTCCGTATCCTTGCTCCGGAGATCTCCCAGTGGGAAAATCAAATCCTGGAAGGAAAGGCATTTTGACACCTTTCAACAATAGATTTGCAAACACATTTGATATTAGAATCATCAGATGGTCCCACATGGCCTGGTTTGGAATTTGCAGTGGAGATAGGAACAACTTGAATAGAATATTTGGAATGCAGAAAGTGCTTTCAAGGAACAAATACATCAGTTCCTCCAAGAATACCATGCAGATATGGCTTTATAAACAATTAAACAATTAATTGACATTTCTCTGACATATTTAAGATTAAAAAATCAAAATGGAAAATTTCTGCAGGAATGTTTATTTTGTAGCTAAATCTTCACAATGGCTCCTGCATCTAGTCAAGATTAAGATAAAATAAAGGCAAATAGAGAAGATAAATTGGAAGGAGGCATGCATCTGCATCATTTTTCATATAATTCTACACACATAGCTAAAAATATGTGTTTGTCATTTATCTTGTGATGCAGTTTGGAAAGATGCATTCACAATCATAGTTTTAAGCCAGCATACCTGCACTCACCCACCACACATTGCTGTAAATAGGTTTCTTTGAAGTCAGCCAAAATCTCCCAAGTTGGAA
This sequence comes from Toxicocalamus goodenoughensis, assembly GCA_032468175.1. NCBI lineage: Eukaryota > Metazoa > Chordata > Lepidosauria > Squamata > Elapidae > Toxicocalamus > Toxicocalamus goodenoughensis. The sequence goes on from JANHFN010005210.1 coordinate 52,989, forward strand.
AAGTCTGTTTTTGAAACACAAACAAAACAACCCTAGTGTTTCCAGCTTGAAAAAAACATGAAAAAATCCTGAAAAATAGAATAGGAACAACTAACACTTAGCTGAAATATAAAAACCTGAGCAGGTTTGGGGTTAATTTCCATCTCTGAAGATCAGAAGAAGAAAAAATAAAAGCCCTGTAAACTAGTAATGGTAAACATAGATTACCAAAGAACAGTGAATATAAGAGCATATCCTCCTTCCAATTGTAGCACAATTTTGAGAAATCTCATTTTTTCCCAAATATGAATTTTCACTCTCAAATCCAGCTAAATATGTCCACTTTAAACAATCCTAGTGAATGTTATTATTAGCATTAACAACTAATAAATAATTGTTCTAATTATAAAACCTACACTGATTTTCTTCTAGTATGCAAACATTCTCAAAGCAGAATAAAAATATTCATTACATATAAGCAACTTATTAAATTAGAACAGATCTAAAGGGAAGCATAAAACCATGTGTAAATATTAAATGCAGGAGCAAAAAGATCCTGGCATGTTGACCAACGTACTTCCAACCTTATTTGAGGAGTGTGGACTTTCCTGAGTCCCTTAACAAATGGGCTTTTCGGTTTCAATTTTTTTGAAACCAGAGGAACTAGATGTTCATAGAGCTTAAGATGTGTATTTTTCCTAATTTGTCCAAGGAAATCAAGGCAGACAAGAGAACACTGTGCAGATTTTAAACAACATATAGGAGACTTACTTCACAGCCTGATCTATAATTTTACTTTATTAATGCATTGTTATAGGCATTTATTTTGCATGATATAAATATGTTATTGCCCCTCCCTCATTTGTTCTTTACCTTCTCTGATCTCTGTTGGGGCATACAACCAAGCCCAAAACACAAAGAAACAATATGAAATGTAACTGGCAAACATTACAAAACAAAAATCAAATCTAGGTACAGAAACCTACAGCAATTGAAAAGAATTTGGTTTCTGTCAGGAAATTGTTTGGATTTCACACACTATTGCAAATCTCAAAAGCCAGGCAACTTTGTACAGGAGAGGCAATCTTTCAAGTAATTAGATCCTAAACCACTAATTGTACTGTTGGAAGAAAAATCCTTCTGGGTTCAGTTCCAAGTGGGGAAAAAGACATTGGAAACATGAAGGCTGTTTGGAAGGTTTAATGGTGGACAGGACCACATGGCCTGGAGCCCCAGAGTGAAAAGAAAGGATGATCACATGCTTCAAGCTGAAGGAAGAGATCAAGAAAAACAGCTGAGGTGCTGAGAGTGCCTGGGTTTTATAACCTTTGTTGGGATTTGAATTGGAGCTTGTGTTCTGATTGGTTGTCAGACTCCCATGAGGCGGGCAGGGGCAACTCTGTAGGCTGTCCTGAGTTCCAGGTTTGGTTGAGCCTTGCTGGATGATGATGCACTGAAAGGGCTTTTGAGTAATTGCTATATTTTTACCTGGAGATCTTTGTTATGTAAAATATTCTGGCCCAAGCCTTAATGGCCCACCCATTAACAAAGGTGGGGGTGAGCGTCTGCTTCTGACATCTTTTCCTGCAGCAGGAATTCCCCTCCAATTTCCACCCATTTTATCTTACTCAGCTGAACATCACATTAAAATCCCTGGGTGTGGAATAGTCAATTCCAGATAATTTTCAGATTCTATGTGGGTTTGTATTAAAGAAAAAGCACTGGCAATTTGAACTGATCCTACAGTATGTCCTGACTTCTATTGATACGTTTTATATGGTGAATTGATTGTAGTTCTCAAACCGACTTCAAGGCAATTCCACAGGAGAAACTTGAGAGTAATCTAATCATGAAACTTAGCAAAGCATCTCTAACGTTTCTACATAAATAAAGGTTGAGCACAGATAACAGGCAACAGGTAGATTCATTATGCTATGTTCCATCTCCAGAAATATCCAGTAGCTTCAAAAGCCATTGCACTTAATAAGCCACATACAAATAATCATGTTGCTCTAGTCTGTTGTGTTAAACTCAGCAAAAATGACCTTCTCTTTTTTACAGATTTCAGTCTCATTAACTTGTGGAGGAGATTAGGGAATTCCATGTATTTCACAACAATTCTTATTACTGCATATTAACGTTTTCAAAAGTTTCCATGGTTTTTCTAGCCAAACATCCCCTTAAACCAGTATTTCTTAAAGTGTGGCCCTAGGACCCCCCTCCCAGAGATCTCCAAGACCCTCCCAGGAGTCTGCAAAATCAAAATTATTTGCCAGCCTATGTTGAGAAATAGTACACTATTAAAATCCCATCCAATAATCATAATAAGCAATAATGGCAGAAAATACATCCACTTTAGTTTTTAATACAATAAATATCAATAAATATAACTAATACGAACAAAACTCTTTTGGGGTCCTCCATAATTTTTGAAAGTGAAAAGGCATCCTAAGAGAAACAAAGTTTAAGAAACGCTCCTAAACAAATAAAAAATTGCGGACCAATCTGATCGGTTAATTCTAAGCAAATTAATTTTCAGTTAACTTAAGCAAGCTTTCAGGTTTCTTTATATTCTTTCCTATTAGGCCTGCATGACTTGTTCCAATAACCCATTTGGCTATTTTTCATTCCGTTCCTTACCAATTTCAGTTCAATTTCTGCTCCGCTTTAGAATCTCAGAATATCATTTCCCCCCCGCCCCCCTATAAGGTTACCCTGTCTCTTTAAATAAATTCTGCTGCTTATTGGTTGCGGCTGGAGGGAGAAGCCTTTTCTGTTCCCTGATTGGCTGCTCAGTCCATGCCTCTTTTGACGAGAAGCCCTCGCTTGTCAGATCTCCCATTGTCGGTGTGGCAAGCTTTCCTTCGGAGCCATGTGGTGCAGCCAGTTCCTACGGCCCCCGTTTGTTCTGGGGCAACGCAGCCCTTCGCGGGCGCAGTCTGCTTTGGCCCAGCTCAAGCACCTGCTGGAGGGGGAGCTGGAGGGTATCCGAGGGGCCGGGACCTGGAAGAACGAGAGGGTGATAACATCAAAGCAAGGTCCGCATATTAATGTGGAAGGCAGCCGAGGAGGTAAGCCATTGGGAAAGAGAAACGAAAGAGAAACGGAGCTTTGGGGGAAGGGGAATACAGAAACGTATTTGGCAATAGTTTCAGGAATTCATGTTTCGCTTTCTTATTGAACTGACATATTTCGCAAGCAGAAATCAGACAATCATCTCAGGTAGGTTAATGATGCTGGTTAGCCCTACATGAAAACGAATTTTAAAAGACAGGTCAAGTATAAAAGTTAAGATTTGAGTTACTTTTAGAGTGGGAAGATGCTTGCCTCCCACTCAGAACAGTGGTGGGATTTGGGCATGGCAGGGGAAGGATACTTTAAAAAAAAACACCCATTCCTGGGGGAAGGTTACTGCAAAATCTTATTCCCTCCCCAGCCCACTAACCTGCTTTCCAGCTCCGTTCTCCTGTGCAGGGAAACAAAAGAAGACCCAGCCAATCAGCTGGGACTCAGGAGTCAGAGAATAGATGGGGGCAGGGCCAGTCAGAGGTGGTATTTGCCGGTTCTCTGAACTACTCAAAATTTC
>JANHFN010005210.1:80995-92751 GCA_032468175.1 Toxicocalamus goodenoughensis
CTGTAAGTTCTTTTTTAATTCCAGGCAGTCTCCTCCCTTCCAGATCCTACCCTTTTATTCTTTTTCTCTCCTTTCCTATTTTCAAAAGCTTTTGATTATCCAGGAATCTTTATTATCCCTTTGACTTTTTATTTTCAGCATTAAATGCCTATTGATGTCTTAGCTGTCAGTATAGGAAAAGGAGAAAACCAAATCTTTTCCCTTTTCTCTCTCCTTCGCAGCTTAAAAGTCTTCTTAGGGAACAATGTTATTGTTTAACAGTTTCAATTCCAGGGTACCGTATTTGTTACTTTTGCTGTTTGACTTGGTCAACGAAAACTTTCACTTCTTATCTTCCTCCTGCACATTCTTTTCCGGTTGAGTTCTTCTTTTTGGTGGCCGTTTCTGACAACCGCTGCAACCACCTTCGGGAAAGGGAGTAATGGCCAGCTGAGGAGGAGAGATGCAGCTCTTCTCAACCCTGCTGGCAGTCTCCCCCCTCTTCACCACCTATACGGAGTGACTTAGTCCCAAAACCATCTGGCTCGGGGCCTTCCAGCGGCAAGCACGGATCAAAGCCTCACAGAGACGAGGTTTCGGTCTGTCGCTGAAGAAGCTCAAACCGGAAGTCCCGGAAAAAATGTATATTTTTTCATATACATACAAGTCTTCTATGAATCCAAAGGAAATTAATCACTAGAATGAAACCTACATCATTATATAAGCAAATTCTGCTTGTGAAACAAATCTTTGAAAAATCCATTTGGATTATGATGCTAAACCATAGTAAATGGATGGCTCTTTTGGTTCCAGGTAAAGGAAAAGAAAGGAAATTTCTCATTATAATCTGGAAACCTCTGTATTTCAGCAGATATGTAACATCAGTTGGTTATGTTCCAGGCCGTCATTATTTGTATGGTCATTCAGAAGACCCTACTTAGCTGCAACTGCAAATATTGAGTGGGAAAAAGATGCTCTTCTGTCATTGATGGGAGCAATATATAAGATACATATTTCCTGAACTACATTCCTATATTTCTTTATTGTACAGGCATTATTGTGTTTAGGGAAGAGGCTAATAAGGATGGATAGATGGATGGATGGATGGATGGATGATATTAGATAAGCAGTTCTTGCTATTGAAGGGTTAACACAAAGGCACAGTAAAAACAGGAGGGGGAAGAGCAAAGACAAATTATAGAATGAGAAGAAGAAAGAGGAAAGCAGAGGCAGGGAACAGTTGGATAGATGTACTGAAAGTAGATTACAAAGATGGGAGGTGAATCGCAGGCCAAATCTGTCATCTCAACTTCAGAATTTCTGCTTGGTCTGTTTTTTCGGGCTCTGGAATGAAGGGAATGAGGGCTTCTTCATGTTTCCAGTTACTGCTTCTTCAGGTCCAGGAGGAGTCCATCTCTTGTCTAATAAAAGTGAGTAAGTGCAGCTTACAAGGGAGAAGACAGCTAGTTACAGGGTGGCTTTTCCAGAGCTCTGCAGGTTGCACAGAGACAGAAGGAGGGAGTAAATGTTGCTGGAGTCACCAGATTCAGGAGGCAAGCTCTGCCTACTTTTAGTGGGGAGAATTTCAGCAGGTGTGTTTTCTTCCGTGACAGTTTTATGTTCAGGCTAGGCAGAAGAAATAATTCTAATCTGAGGAAGAAAATGATTCAGAGAGTTGCATACCATCTCCAAATAGGGCATGTGGCAGTGGACAATGACTGGATGGGTGAAGCTCAGAACCAGTCCAGCTGGAGGGCTACAGATGAATAAAACTGTATATTCCATTACTGTTCAAAGGGGGTGAAGAACAGATAGGAGTTCAGTGCTTTTTGAAGGTGTTTTCTTTAGGTAAGTGACGCATGGCTGCAGATATGACAGCATTTGTTTTATGCTTTATTAACTTTGCATGTTACTGTGCTCTGTTAGTATTATAACGCTTTTTCTCTTTGACAATTCTTTGTTCGCCTTTGTAATTTTTGTTTGCTGAATAAAACAAACAATAATTTTAATAATAACTTTTGTTTGTTGAATAAAATAAATAGTACCTTTGTTATGTCTTTCTGCCAAGGATAAAGCTGCAGAGAGTACCAGGTCTTTGTGTTGAACCTGAAAGCACTCCAGAAGCAAGTAGTAGAAAGAGTGCATTTCAAGCGGCTTTATGATTCTGGAATAAGGCGCAGTCCTCTCTGTCACTCAGAAAATTTTCTGATCTTCAGGAAAGCTAACCTACGTTCTTTCCTCAGTGGCTCTGAGCAATCTTCCCCAAGTCATGCAAATCTTCATTTTATATTGTAAAAATGTTTTACATTTTATATTGCTAGCATAATGGACATATTAGTCAAATGACAAAGCGTTTAAAAAGTCATGTGGAGTTTATTTTAAATAATAATCATACATGAATAAAGGCTAATATGCATGTCCCAGGATAATGTTGCAGGATCTAATCTGGGTTGGTCACTGGGACCAGAGGGTTTGTCTTCTGAAATTTTGGACTTGTGCTGGAGTCCCTCATCAGGGAACCCCTTTCTAGCAGAGTCCGAAAGCTTGGAAGACAAAACCTCTGGTCCTGATGATAGACCCAGATTGGATCCTGCACTCATCGTACCAATTATGTGCTTTCCCAGTAATCTTACTTTAGAATATATTACTATCACACAGAGTTAAAAATTGAAAATATTAAAACAAACCTGGTGCATTTTTTCTCCAATTGGGATTTAGTAACTTGCAATCTCCAGGGTCTTTTCCCTGGCAAAATTTCTTTCTGTTGATGAAACAAACATAGACAGCTGTGGGATTGTACTCATAATAACTTGGTGGCCCCTTGTTTAAGGCATCAAGGTTGAGGTTTTTTTACAACCAATTTTTGGAACAGTACATACTGTAAACAAGCTAAGTGCGGCATAATCAGGAGGTGCAAACTGTCACTATTGCTTATTCTATGCAAATCAGAATTATTCACTTAACATGAACGGTGGAAAGGAGGCTGCAGAAATACAAAAAAGACTGTCAAATGCAAAGCCCTCAATTGTATGCGTCAGAAACAAGCCTAAAGGCTGAACCCGGTTAAATCAAGTTAAAGCTACAGAAAGACAATAATTTTATTCAATGATTCCACATGCTCAGCTCTGATATGAAGTTATGAAAAAAACTACAAAATCTATTTGTCCACAAGGACCAAAGAATATGAGTATATATTGATTGTCCCTTGCAGATACCCAATTTTTCTTAAAATCATATACTGAGTTCATTCATTATACTAAGCCATAATGTTATATAATTGGTTTTGGTTTAGTATGATGTATGAACCTAAAGTCATATGTGAATCAAATTATTATGAGTAATGAAAGTTTTTTTTTCATCCATACATTATGTGCCAGGGCTCCTATAATTCCCAAGATTGAGAGGAATCCAAAGTTCACTTTTTCATAGGGAAAATGTAAAAGAGAGGATCTGCTTCAAAACCTAGCAATTTATACAGGATCACAAACAAAGAAAAAAAAGATTTAACATCTATGAGGAAAATGGCTGGATAAAAGAGGGAAGCCAGAAATTTTTATCTTGACCCTCATAAAACGAAAGACATTTTGAACTCACACCCTGAGTAATGGAGAAGAAGGAGCTTTATAGCTCAATATCACCACACTAAACTAGCATATTTAGGGTAGGTATCCAAAAGATATTGGTTGGATACATGAAATATACTAAGCTGTGGTTTATTTTAATGATGATTTGTTGAATAAACCACAGTGGCTAGATTAAGACATGATATTGCAAAAAACCATAGCTTACAAATGGCAGTGGCTGGATTCCCACACGGTATACAAAGCCCAACCATACAAACTCATGATGCAGGAGAAGGATATAGTTACCTTCAAAAACAAATCCCAGATCCAGCTGACCAAGATGTCAAATTCAAGCCCCTTAGGTAGAGCCTAACATACAGTAGCACTATCCAATTCTGTATGTCCTTGGATAGCAGATGGGTGCCAAAACTCCAGCCGGTGCCATTCAGATTAACAGGTTTGCATGTTGATCAAAGCTGCTATGTTCATTTTTTGTGGACCCTACTGTCATATTTCTATTCTTCCTCTGCTCCTGTGGTTTAAACATTGTCACACATTAATACATTTCAGCCAAAGATTATTTTCTCCCAACCTATACGCTAAGCTTAACCTGTTGAATACATGTGTCAGATTTCTGCAAAGACAAAGCAGGAAAGTAGCAGTGTAGAGAAGCAATTGCCTCCGTGGCTGACTTTTCATTCACTAATGGTGTCCTGGGTACAGGATGCTTTCTTCAAGACAGTATGAGTGGTCCCCACTTCTGTCTTTTAGGTACTAAGTAAATTCTAGGCATTTTATAAATACTTGTTTTATTTACCAAGGGAGATCTTTATCTATTACTAGCTATGTATTTTACACTTTTGAATTTTATCTATGCCTTTCTTAATGCATCTATTTTCTATGTACAGTATTTTTGCTTTGAGAAAAGCAGGCATTTGATGCACTTAAATTGAAACTAAAAAGCATTTGGGATTTTGTGTGTGTGTGTGTGTGTGTGTATGTGTGTTCATGATAAGCAACATACAGAGTCATCAAATATTTAAAAAATTGTAACATTTGTAATTGTTTTATTTCATTTTAATTCTGATTGTTGCACAGAGTCACTTGTTATGATGGGCAGTTTAGGTAGTCCTCAGCTCACAATCATTCGTTTAGTGAGCATTCAAACTTACAACAGCACTTGAAAAAAGTGGCTTATGCCCATTTTTCAAACTTACAACTGTGGCAGCATCCCTATCGTCACATGTTCAGAATTCAGATGCTTGGCAACTGGCATATATTTATGATCGCTGCAATGTCCCAGGGCCAAATTTTGTGACCTTCTGACAAGCAAAGTCAATGGGGAAGCCAGATTCACTTAACAACCGTGTTACCTACTTAACAACTGCAGAGATTCACTTAACACTTGTGGCAAGAAAGGTCATAAAACGGGACAAAATTCACTTAACTCTTGCTTAGCGACAGAAATTTGGGGCTCAATTATGGTCATAAGTTGAGGATTACTTGGCAATTGAATGAAGAAATCAAATAATATGCCAGTCCTGATCAGATTCCCATTTGTTCTGTATAGTTCAGGAGTATGGAATTGCTTCTGTTTGCTGTTTCAGGTTGCAAACATTTTTGCCCTGCTTATTTGAAACGATGGTTGCTGTGTATAGATTTACCTTTGAAAATATTAAACACAAACATGCATATATAGTTATGCCAAGATACAAATTTAGAACAAGTATATAGTCCTTGCTCCAAGGAGCTTATAATGTAAAGTTTAACACAAATATTAAACGAAATCATAGCTAGCTTGGGCAGGATATGCAAACAGTATATTCAGTTCTTCAAGTTGTAGATGATCTGGGACATATTTTGGCAGGGATGGACAAGCTTTGGGTCACTGTACAGCTGAAGAAGATTGCCTTGGAGAAGCAAGACAAAGGTTGAAAAAACAAAAGTGTGTTTTAACACAGACATAGAGAAAGTGTGAGTAAGAAGATGAGATTCATTCCTCCTTGATTCATTAGATTCATTCTTCCCTGGCCAGAACTCCCCAGCCAGCACTTCTGGGAATTGCAGTCCACACATTTTCCAAATGCCAAAGTTGAGAAACACAGCACTACAATATAAAAGGCAGGGAGGGAAAAACTTTTAAGATTCTGTTGCTATAGTTAAGCTTAATAAAGTATAGTTCCAGCTACATTTGTTGAGTCTGCTTCTTTTCTTGGCCTACTTCGAAGGGCTGACAGCCACTCAGGGCCAGTCCAGCCCAATTTTTGCAATTCTTAGATCCCCCATGAATCAGGAGGAGTCTTCTACCACCTTCTCTAACTGATTTTATTCAAATGTGTTATTTAGAAAAAGTGCTGTCAGACTCTACCATAGACTAACACGGTTCTCCTCCTACAATATCAACATGCAGCAACACCGAAAAGAGTGGGAGGACACAATATTTTTGACCTTGAAGCCTTGCACATTATTTGTCCTACCCACTTTAACCATACCCCCTCCATTCTTTTACTCATGTAATTTAAATGTGGTACCTCTTCCTCTTGCCTTCCTACAACTCTGCCAATGCAGAGCTTGTCGATCAGAAAGGTCGGCAGTTCGGCGGTTTGAACCCCTTGCACTGCATGACAGAGTGAGCTTCCGTTACTTGTCCCAGCTTCTGCCAACCTAGCAGTTTGAAAGCACATAAAAAATGCAAGTAGAAAAATAGGGACCACTTTGGTGGGAAGGTAACAATGTTCCATGCACCTTCGGGCATTTAGTCATGCTGGCCACATGACCATGGAGATGTTTTTGGACAGCGCTGGCTCTTCGGCTTTGTAATGGAGATGAGCACCGCCCCCTAGAGTCGGAAACGACTAGCACATATATTGGGCTTGAGTGGTGGGTTGCTTAGAATAGGAGAATTGCAGAAGTAAGATGGTGCCCCAGATCACTGATACTGAGTGCTGTCAAGAGTTAGTAGCAACAATGAACACCTTATCCTGTGTCCCCTGTATGGGCTTACAGCTCTCGGGTGTGGTCAAGTGAAATATGATATAAGATGTAAAGAACTCAGTTGGGTTCTTTAGATGGAATGGTAGGGAACAAGAGTCATGTTATCCTTCACCTGAAGTTGGAAAATGTTGGGATAGAAAATGAATGTGGTAGTTTTGGGCGATAAGAAGAGCATATGCTGAACCCAGGAATGAAACCATCTTTAAGAAGAGGTCATCATTTACTTCTCTTTTTATTTCTGCCAGGTCTATTATCTCTGATGGAGAGATGCCAGACAGCTGGAATATATCTTCAGACAGCTTAGAAGCAAGAGTTATAGGCATTATTGTGCCTATAGTCTATTCCCTCATCTTCCTTGTAGGCACAGTCGGGAATAGCCTGGTATTGGCTGTGCTGCTACACAATGGAGAGGTGAAATATAACACCACAAACCTGTTCATTCTCAACTTGGCAGTGGCAGACCTCTTCTTCATTGTCTTCTGTGTCCCATTCCAGGCCACCATCTATACTCTGGATGGATGGCTCTTTGGTGCCATTGCCTGCAAAGCTGTGCATTTCTTCATCTACCTTACCTTGTATGCCAGCAGTTTTACCCTGGCAGCTGTTTCTGTGGACAGGTAAATATAAATGTTCTCTTTCCTCCAAAAGTCAAAACTTCTTGTCTCCTCCTATAACAAAACATTGCTTGTGTAGTTGCTCTGACATTGCACTAATGTGGCTTGATTGATTCTGGCAAAGTATATTGTGTTTATTCAGGCACTGAAATCATTTTTTTAAAAGAAAAGAAACAGAAGAAACCATTGCTTAATATGATATGTGAAATCAGTCTATTTATTTCTAAACAGGAGAAGGAGGAGAGTCTTTAATCTTTTATCCAAAATCTTAAATTAGCTGACAGGTGACCTATTAGAAGAGAATATTTGTAACTCAGGGTTGAAATGAGGGGTCCTGGTGCTCTCTAAGCCATGTAGATTTGTGTGGTATGTAGATGAATGATATGTAGATCTTCTGACAAAGCAGCCATCAACAGCACATAGACATAAACAACATTTATGTGCCATTCAGGAGACAATCCACATGCCAAAAAGGGAACCAAAAGACCAAAACTTTTACCAGCAATCAACACTCAAATGAGCAGAGATTAACACCAAGGTTAGCATTAGACTAAAAGACTAGCATGTATGTGTGAGCGGAACCTTTACCTAACAATCAAGAAGCAAACAATACCCTAGTCAAGAAACTGACAAACCAGCTAACAGTAAACAACCTACCAAAGAACCATCAAGACCATTCCCACCAACATTGATAGGGAAAGCCACTAGAGCAGGGGTGTTAAACTTGCAGTGTCACGTTGTTGTCACATGACGTATCGTGATTTTTTTTCCTCCCCTTCTCTAAACCGGGGCTGGGTGTGACCAGTGCATGACACATCCGGCCTGCAGGCCATGAGTTTGACACCCCTGCACTAAAATATAAAATGAGAGCAAACTCCACTCCCTACCAGCACCGGTGATGTTACCTAATTTCAGTAATAAAACATGTGCAAAAAAACAACCAAGCTCAGAGAGCACCAAGGACCCCACACGTAATCTATTTTTATTTATTTTTTAAAATGTACTTCCTATTTTCCCATAACTAAAGCATCCCAATTGATTTGTCTCTTTAGAAATGTCTTTATGTGGCTGAGGCCAGATTAGATTAGATTAGATGGTTTTCAGTCAGATTGAAGGATATATTTAAAATCAACCATGAACATTTTTATGTAAATAAAAATATGACACATCAGGAAGGTAGGATCTAGTCTCCACATTCTGCTAGCTTTCTACTTGCTAGCAAAAATATTCCTGGCAACAGAGTTTAAATGGATTGCTCACCTGCCATTTCTTCCCTACCCAAAATTTCTCATTCCATCCAATGGAATGAATGCAGAGTTGTGCCCTTAGGCCTGATCTCCTGATCTGCATCTTCATTCCAAACCTCTCCCTATGTCACAGTCAATCAAAAAGAAAATGCCTTGTGTTCTCCACATCATTATTTCTGTTTTTATCACTTTACCCTTTTCAAGCTTTCCCTTCTCTTTCCCCTTAATAATTGTAGCACATTTACCAGGTCTTTATGTTTCCTGTCAAATGTATATGAATAAATTCTTTCAGGAAAATGTCATATCCAAACATAGAATGAATTTCTAGCATGGTTCAATTATGTGGGTTCCAAAACCTTTCTACCTGTATCAGGGGAAAAAAGATCCATATATTTATGCAGGGGTGGGCTTCCAAAAATTTAGCAACTTGTTCTCTGTCAGGTTGCTGGGTGGGCGTGGCCATGGTGGGTGTGGCCTAGTCGGCTCCTACACTACACAGGCCTGGGAGCGAGAAGAGGCCACCAGGGGTTATTTTTGCCCTCCCCAGGCTCCGGACACTTTCCTCGAGCCTCCGGGAGTGCAAAAATGGCCTCCTCAGGCTCCAGAGGCCCTCTGGAAGCTGGAAATGGGGTGGGTGGGTTATTTTTCGCCCTCTTCGAGCCTTCACACTTGCCCTGTACTTACCTGAGATCCAAAATGGGCCGCGTAGGGATTCCTGGGAGGGGAGGGGCAGGATGGGCAGGGCCAGCCAGGGGTGGGATTTACCAGTTCAGTGAACTGGCCATAAAATTAACATCCAGTTCACCTGAACCAGAGGAAATCAGTAGCAGCCACCCCTGCATTTATGGGATTATGTAATTATGAACACCTACGTCAATTTCAGTAGACTTTCAAATAGTAGGTTTGGGTGGCACTTTAAGTATCAAATTCATGCTGAAAAGGGCATAAAAAAGGCTTGTCACAAGTAAAGTCTGAATCTGGAAGAAAGTGCAACACATTTAAGCAATAAAGGTGAAAATAACGATAGATGTATGTATATATAATATATTGAATTTATCAACTTCTGTCTTGTTTCCAGATATTTGGCTATTTGCTATCCACTGAAATCTCGGAAGCTCCGTACCACTTGCAATGCAGTCCTTGCTATTATCATGATTTGGTCCCTCTCCCTGCTTTTTGCAGGACCCTATATCAGCTATTACCAAACCATTAATTATCAGGAGACATTCATATGTGCCCCTGTTTGGGAGGATCAACACCGGAAGATCTTAGACATCCTCACTTTTGTATTTAGTTACATCCTCCCAATCTCTGTTGTCAGCCTGGCTTATGCTAGAACCATCAAATTCTTGTGGACTGCTGTAGACCCTCTGGAAGGAATCTCAGAATCCCGCAAGGCCAAAAGGAGGGTCACCAAGATGATTATTGCAGTGACTGTCCTCTTCTGCTTGTGTTGGTTGCCCCACCATCTGTTAATCCTGTATTTCTGGTTTGGCTATTTCGACTTTACCCAAGCTACCTTTGCCTTACGCCTAGCTTCTCATTGCTGCTCATATGCCAATTCCTGCCTCAACCCAATTGTTTATGCTCTCATTTCCAAGCACTTCCGCAAGAAGTTCAAGCAAGTCTTCACTTGTGTTCTTGTCTAAGACAAAAACAAGAAGAAATGAACTGATAGTAAATCTAAGTGCCCAATGCTGCTGATGGTTTCATCAACCAGACTGCAGGTTTCTTTGGAGGAAACACAAAAGTAGCATGGCTTAATGAGGAAAATATGAGCTGTTGCATAGATCTGTTGGTAAAAACATGGGAAGACATTCTTCCTGAGAAATGGCTCTAACATTTACAAGACATCATATTTGAACAGAAATTACAAAAGGACCAAGAAAATTCTGGAACTATCAACAGTCACCTCACTGAGTGCAACATGAACAACAGTAATTTTTAAAAATTAATGGCAGGTGGTATCAATTATCCCTTCTCAGCATGACTATCATATTTTCATTCAAAACAGGCTTGGGTCAGTGGAGTATAGGTTAACTCAAATTAATTTTCCTCAATGCAACCAAAGTATCCCAATTCTTTAGAGAACAGCTTGATATTATTTAGTCTGTCTCCACATCTGGCTGAGGATGAGATCAAGACAATGTCATGAAGATGTGTAACTTGAAAATGGTTCACAGGGCTCCTTGTGCTACAGTTAGAGGGATGTGAAGATGAGCCTGGAAGATCATTTTAATACTTCTTATTTACTCTTCCAGGAGTGGTTATAGAAAGCATAAATGAAAGCTCCAAAGTTCTTGGGTTGCTGCATAGGAATTAGAGTTTTGAAGATATACCTATAAACAAAGAGATTGTTGCTTTTGTTGTTGTGTTTTAGCCTCTGGACCCAGATTGATAAATGTAAGTGCATGGACTCTTTCTCCTTTTCCTTTCATTTTGTAATGAAGACATTTATGTTTGGATTTCTTTGTCTTTTGATTTTGAATTTGTTTTTGCTTTTTTTTTTTTAAAAAAAGAAGGACTTTACATTATTTTAAAGCACTTAAGCATTGTTCTGAGAGAGGAGAAAAAAGAAGAAGCTTCTTGAATGAGAAATGAAATGTCTTCAAAGAAAAACCAGAAAGTCCAGTTGCCTCTTGAAAAAGCACCTTTGGGATCACCATGACCTGGATGACTGAGAATCTCCAAAGACACTTGTTGTTTTGATTGTCACAAGGATAAAAAGAGCTGTACTGGCTGATGTCTTGGCAATGTGAGCTGAAGTTCAGAGGTGGCTCTGATTCAAAACTTTTTAGGATTCTGGGAACCTAAGGATAAATTTTCCACTCAGTCTCTCCTCCTTTTCTTCTTGTTACTTCCAATGTCGATATAGCTCCCCTCCAACATTGTCTCTGTTATTTACAATTAGTAAACAGATATGTAAGAGGAAACATTGAATTATAGAATTATTTTGGAGCTGAATTTAGTTTTATTCCTTGAATAAGTGTATGGTTTAATTTGAACATTACAAATGCTGAAACATTTTTGGGGTGGAAGTCCCTCTGTATGTGGGGCTTGTAGCTATTGAAACTTTTGCAAACCCAAAAGATCCTGCTTACCATCTCAAAGTTGAAGAGTTATTATATAATTTGTGATGGAATTCACACATCCATATGGCTCTGCGTTACATCCTACAACACCTTGAATCTCCCAATACCTATACAAGGGTCCTCTTTGTAGACTTCAGTTCAGTATTCAATACCATCATTCCAGACACTCTTCTATGTAAATTAAACCAATTAGCAGTACCTGAACACACTTGTAAGTGGATCATAAGCTTCCTAACAGACAGGAAGCAGCAGGTGAAGCTAGGCAGA
>JANHFN010005211.1:9816-41206 GCA_032468175.1 Toxicocalamus goodenoughensis
GTTCTGTGAATCCTAGGTAAGAAATTGCAAACAGATAGGTTTGTATTCTTTTTTCTTTTTCTTTTTATTGTTCCTAGTACAGTAACCAGCAAGCACAGTTAAAGTGAACAAGGTTAGCACTGAAGTCAATCATCTTTCAGTGTAACTTATTCCTTCACTCCACACATATAATCACTGTCTATCTCTGCCCTGCACTCGTGTCCCAATTACCCAATTAACAGCCCAACATTCTGCTTCTATAGCTTTATGTTTTTTTTTCTACTAATTGTTTGGAAACTAGTTCAGTCGACAAGAGTAGTTAATGTGCAAACCAATCCTCCTGGATCTTCTTCAGGCACTTTGTCTTTCTGCATTTATTTTAGATCAAAAGTCCGTCATTGGTGTACCAACCTTAGTTCATAAACTCCTATTGGCATCACTCAGCTATTCTCTCCTTATTCTCCAGATTCAAATGTCAATTTTTATCCAACATTTTTTAACAGCAGATACCAAACAATACCCCCCAGCCCCCAAATTCAAAAAGATACTCGTTCTACAATCTCTCCAGTTGTGTGGATTGGTCAGGTTTTTTTTAAAAAATATTGGGGTGACCAGTTTTCCTTCTCGTCCCCCTTTGTTTTTTTTGTTTTTTCTTCCTTTATGTTGTATTTTTCATGTGTTTTTATCCTCAAAATAGCAGCAACTATGGATTTTCAGTAGTTGTAACTGGAATTGCCAAAAATTGCTCCCAAATCACAAAAATGGTTTCAAAATAAATAGTCTAAGACTATGGAACAAGATTTAGATTATCTGTCTTTTTTATGTCATTGCTTTATAATTTGTGTGTAGGTCCAGTTTAAAATGTTGCTGCTGACATTTAAATATGAACATCTTGAGACCTATGTGTTTATATGAAGAGCCTAAGATCACATGGTGAGGCAATCTGCAGAGGCTCCTAAGTGAATTATGATATATAATGGTGAAACAACCATGAATTAATTAATTAGGAACAGCAACAACAGTGTGATGATGTAGGTTGTCAATATACCCCATGTTAACTGAACAGCCAAATCAGAATCCTCACTAGCTCTCTGCGAGTGCTGACAAATGGACCTTGGAACATAAGCCTTGAATAAACCTTATTCAAGGATAGCATGGCTATCTACAAATTGAGAAGGGCAATCTAATTCAATCCCCTGCCTGGGTGACTATAGTACCCAGGAAAAATGGCCACCCAATATCTTTTAAAACCCTTCAGTGAAAGAATCTACAATCTCTCAGGCAAAGGGGCCCATTGCTGTTTCATTTGCCATTAGAAAAATCTTCATAATTTGAACTCATTATTTCTTATATCCTTTTGTAGAATGAAACCCTTAAGCCTTCCCCCTTTTCTGCATTTCAGCCCTTCAAATACTTCAGGGAAGCTATTATGTTGCCCCATAATTTTATTTTTTGTAAAGTAAACATACTCGGTGACTCCAAACATTTCTCATACCTATTTCCCTGAAGTCTGTTAACATCATAATTGCTTTCTTCTGTACCTTCAGTTCATCAATACTCTTACAAAAATGGAATGCTCAGAACTAAATGCAATATTCTTGGAACGGCCAGATCAACGGACCATAAAGTGGGATTATAACTTTTGATCTTGACCCAGTCCAAGGCTTTACAGTTGTTTTAAAACTTGTAAGTTTTAGTTGCCATATCATGAAGTAGTGGAAATTATGTTTGTTGCTCAATACAGCAACTGGCCTGTAACCTGGTTCAAGTCACGGAAATTAGTGCAAGAAAATATTCACTGATTGGCCACTTAGATTTCAGACTTAATACTGAGTTTATTGTTAACCCTAAGACCTTTGTCTATCTAAGGGACATTTTTGGCAATTTGTCTAGCTGCTAATCAGATCTGTGGAACCTCAGTTTGTGGTAATAGAGGGGGAAAGAATCTCCAGGATTGGGGACACAGTTATGAAATGCAGGCATCTCGTTGTAAAATTTCTTGGTCTTTTAATAGTTGATTGGTTTTAGTACTGCCTTAACAAATCAATGCATACTCTATTGTACACTTCAAATTTTATTAGCTACTTAAAGTACTCACCAACATAATAAAACAAAGCAGAATGCAAATAAATGAATATGCCAACCCATAAATAAGCAGCTTTTGTTCTTTCTGAACTTTGGTTGAGCCTCTTAGTGTTCTTCAGATATCTGCCAAAAAAAACATAGAAAGAAGAGAAAAAAGAAAACAAATATGAAGAAAGAAGAGGCATGCTGAATCTTGCCTCCGTATTTTCTAACCTTAAATTGATAGGAAAGATTTGTGACAATCTAGATTGCACAAAACACCTGACCACGGTGGGATTGTAGTCAAATCGCGACCTTATGGACAACATTCCTCCAGGTCTTCCTGTCCTCTACCATCTTCTGGAGTCTAATTAAGCTCATGCCGACTGCTTCAGTGACTCTATCCAACCACCTCATTCTCTGCCATCCCCTTCTTCGATTGCTCTCATTCGTTCCCAGCATTAGGCTCTTCTCCAGTGAGTCCTTCCTTCTCATTAGGTGGTCAAAGTCAGAAAGAGATATGATTCTCCAATTAATTAGGAAAAATTAAGAATTATCAGCCAGTGGAAAGAATTATCAGCCAGTGGAAAAGGTTGATTCAGAAAGTAGTGAGTTTTCTCTCATTGGAGGTCTTCAAAACATGGGCTAGATAGCCATCTGTCCAAAACCATATGTCCAAGCAGGAAATTTAGATGTGCTGTGGTATCTCTTCAACTGTGCTGTTGCCTTCAACAATTTAAATAGAGAGGTAGACTATCTAA
This sequence comes from Toxicocalamus goodenoughensis, assembly GCA_032468175.1. NCBI lineage: Eukaryota > Metazoa > Chordata > Lepidosauria > Squamata > Elapidae > Toxicocalamus > Toxicocalamus goodenoughensis. The sequence goes on from JANHFN010005211.1 coordinate 12,621, forward strand.
TGTCATCTATATGACAGTTAACTATTAGTTGTAGCCATTCCTCTCTTTTTCAAAATCATCAAAATTGTCAGCCACAACCACGTCTAATTGCATTATATGCTACAATGTAATATGCTCATTTTTATAACAAAAATCTGCATTTAGTTTCAATAGTTGACTTGTTAAAGTGGAAGAAAAGCTGATATCATATACTTTTCTGTTGTGTTCTTGGATTCCACTCCTTTGGCTTAAAGTAAAAATCACCACATGGTTTAGACCTTCCTTGTATGGGAGCTTCTGTAACTCCCCAGTCATTCTACTTGCTCTTTTCTGTGTAAAATTAAAATGCAAGAGGGTACGGTTAAATGGAAATGTAGAGGGAAAGAATGGACTATGACAATTGAATCAGAATCTTAAAATATGTCAAATGATTCGAGTCGGCTTTTACAACAGCAAGGATTTGTAGCATCTTATCACTTAGTAATCACTTAGAAGAGATGAAAAAGCCATTTTGACTGACTTGACATTGAAAACTTGACAAAAAATTAAGGGAAATTTAAGGAAGGCTTGCTGATGTTGACTGCCTTGTGACTCGCTATTTCTCCCAACAGAAATAGGAGGCCATTTGGTGAGTCATGTGGCTTTCTGGTTGGTCATTACTTTTAGTATTCAGGGTATCTTCCACAACAATTTACCAATGAGGACCAAAATTTCACTGTATAAGGTAAAGAGGAATCAAGTGGATGTTTCAGTTAAGGGGGGGAATAACATTAATGAGGTAGAAGAGGTAGGACCAAATGGGATCTATTTAAAATATAGAGGCATCAGGAAACAAAATGTTCATTTGACAACCCACACACATAAATATATTTCTGATCATTTTCTAAACCAATCGAAATGTTTTCTCCCATGGAATTTTCCATTGGAGTCAATAACCCAATTAGATATGTGGGGGGGGGGATTTTTGGGTTTATATTTCAATCATTGGTTTTTAATATCTTGAATGAAAATACCTGAACTTTAGCCTAGAGGTTCAGAAAAAGGCTATCAAAACAATTATTTGCCAGATGCAGGAAACAGCTGTCTGGATACTTCACGTCAGATTATCCTTGCAAATTACTTGGGATGGGAGGTCAGCCTTTCAAGGGAAGCTAGATCAGGAAACAGTCACTACCTGAATTTGATATATTTTATTGATATAGGCTATAGTAGGGGTGTCCAACTCAATTTCATTGAAGTTTGACGTCGGGGGGACCAAGGTGAGCATGGCCAGCTTGACATCACTTGTGTCGGGGGTGCCTCTGATGGCCCAAGTTCTCTGTCAGTGAAAACAGGCTCCCAAGCTCAGTTTTTGGCTGTGAAGGCTTCCTGCAACCCTCTGCCAGTGAAAAGGGGGCTTGGGAGGGCAATTCACAGCCCTCCCAAGCTCTATTTTCACTGGCAAAGGCACCGCAGGCTGGTCCTTTGTTTTTCCAAGGCAGCCCCACAGGCCAGATCTAAGAACCCCACAGGCTGGATCTGACCCATGGGCTTTACGTTTGACACCCAGGCTATAGTAACAGAGTTCTGAGAACACAACAAAACCAAAATAATTAAAAGTGGGCATCCTTTAACTTATGTCTCATGTTTCTTTTTTACTCAGACTGGGCTCACATTTTGTTAAAGGTCATCAAACGTTTTCTCCAAGGTCATCTCTGTATAGGTAGGTAGATAGAACATTTATAGTTCTTCCACATTAAAAGGTGTATGGAAGATTATGAGTGCAAAGAGTTCATTTAAGTAGACAAGTGAAAGGGTAAGGATTAAAATCTCCCCACTGGACAATTCTCATGGGACCGTGGCTTCCCCCTGACATATCTTTACTGCCATGGCAGGAGGATCATCGGAAAATACCTGTAAGAAGGGATATAATATGGCTTGTATTAGAGAATCTTAAAGGGAGGACAACATCTACAGCCTCTTAGTCACAAAACTCAAACTTTTGAGGGTAGGACAGAGGGTATTTAGCCATAGCTTCATTTACTACACCTCATCAAATAAGTTGGGTTGTCTGGGTTAATTTCCATTAAGTCTTAAAGCATGGTTTTTAAACCATAGTGATCTGTTTCGCATATCTTTCTTGGGCTTATAGCAGAATGCAAAATGAGAGAAAAAGAACTGAAATAATGCGTTAAAATAAATCTATTGTATGTAATGTACAGAAATATATTTCACTCTCTTGGGTCTTCTCTTTAAAAGTTCAGAAATAGTGACTCTAATCACCTTGTCAGATTATGAAATCCAAATATATCAATCTGGGACAGTGATGGAATTTAAAAAAAATTACTACCAGTTTTACTACCAGTTCTGTGGGCATGGTTTGGAGGGCGTGGCTATATGTGGCAGGGGATGGATACTGCAAAAACTCCATTCCCACCCCACTCCAGGGGAAGGATACTATAAAATCCACATTCTCTCACCACCCTACTAACCTGCTTTCCATCTCCTGTGAAGGGCAACAAAAGAAGACCCAGCCAATAAACTGGGACTCGGGAGGCGGGGCCAGTCAGAGGTGGTATTCCAAACTGCTGAAAATTTCCACTACCTGTTCTCTGAACTACAAAACATTTCTGCTACCGGTTCTTCAGAACTGGTGAGAACCTGGTGAATACCACCTCAGATCTGAGGAAAAATGAGTGACAAGATTGGAATACCTTGATTTCCAATCTGATAAATTTAAATGACAACATCTGAGCCATTGTTCTCCCTATCCCCAGGCTTCTCCTTGTTTCTTTAGCCTGCAATTTAGAAATAGAAATTAGCCCCATAAATTTGCCATGGACAAAGTTGCATATACATTTAGAGTTGCCCTGTTGAACTCTCACATTTGAGGATGCCAGTTTAATCTCATCCCTTTCTCACCACCTGGATCAATTCAAAATCCAAATGGAAGAGAAGATGCTGTCAACACTTTAAATGAAGATTCAGCTACACTATCCTTGCTACCCAAGAACTGATCCTAGCTAGAAATGTGTCCTATCATAGAACAAAAATATGGTTTTAATTTATCTAATGAAGAATTCAGTGAGTTTGATATAATGGTAACAAAATGCAGCAAAGCTCTTGATACCCCAACTAAAATACTACTGGATAGATAAAAGTTTATGGAAATTCTCTGTCATCCAGATCATGATTGTCCCAAAGGTGTTTTCAAAAAGCAACTGGACCTTCAGAGTACAAACAACCAGATGACTTCAAAGAATATGAATCCTTCCATTGCCCACCATTCAGTCAGAATTGCAGAAGCTTTATTGAAAGAAAGAAATGGCTTTCAAGATCCAACATTAATTTTATTTGCATGCAAGCAAATAGTGATATGGTATTGTAGCTCGGTGCTGTGACTTGGATCAAAATGATGAGAGAGAAGACAGTCAATCACTTGCAATGCTTGAGGTTTTTGCTACCTCCGTTATGCACCTCCAATCTGGACTGTTTCAAGAGGTATCACCTGGGGGAACAGTTACCTCGTAGTACCACATTATGCACAAACGCACCCTTTATTGTCAAGTTACTATTTAGCTATAATTAACGGACTTTGAGAATGTATAACAAAAGTATATTTGTAGGTGAGGAAACTTGTATCAACCATTAACAGCAGAAAAACTGCACATCATTAAGTGCTGTGTCATCACCAACGCCCTGATAATCCTGCACCCTTGTTTTCATCCCACATATGCCACCTGAAAGGCACTGATGGCTCCATGGACCCCATGCACCCCAGCTCATCCCAAGGCCAATCAAGCCAGTACCATCACTGCAGGTGAACTGGATGTTGTTAGCTGCTGTATCGTCACCCCTGTGTGTCCTTTGTTGCACTCTCAGAGAAAAAGAAATCAAGTAACCTGTGAGGCAGAATTTTACTTTGGTCCAAGTTCCCCACCTGCCAAAAAAGAGAAAGATAGATAAGCATAACTTTAGTATGTAAATTAAACACATGTCATTAGTCCAAGAGATTCAGTCATAATGGCTAAAATCCTGCGTTAGGAATCAAGTTGAAGTCCACTTTCGGCTATGAAAATTCATTAAAATATTGTGTCATTAATTCAATTTATCTCTTTCAGCTATTGTAGAAAAAAAATTGGGAAAAAGGGTCTTGTGGCTGCTGCCATAAACCCCAAGGAAAAATGGGAGAAAGAATACTTCCCTTGATCTCTTTCACAAGACTTCTCCTAATCCATGTCATGTTCAAAATCCATTACAACAGGGAGTTCTCATTCCACAAATTGTCTTGCACTATTGTAAGAACTGTTTCCCCTCAAAAGAAGACCTCTTCCTTTTATTACACACCAGTGAAGAAGTCAGTCATTATTTAACTAGAAAATCCATTGTGGAAATCCAGTGCCTCATTTTCTTAGTGGAAGTCTGGGGTTACCTTTTAACATTAAATACGACATTCCACAGGAAAACAGAATTCTCCCTCGGGCTGTCATGTGGCTCTTCCCCATGGTTTTCTTTGGGGAGAGAGGATTTTGCAATAAAGAAATTTGGAACATCTCAGATGTCCAACGCTCCCCTAATCCTGATTTGAGGCACTTTGATTGCTGAGACCTTTATTTGCAATGCATCTATTGAGATTATTGGATAAACAGGTGAAAGGTATTGCAAATATTATAGTTACCATCCAGGCTAGGTAACCCCAGTAATCTGGTAAAAAAAAATTCCCTAGCACGGTGACTGAAGAGCCTGGCATTTGATTTTGAAGAGCTATGCCCAGGATTCAAGTATATGACATTAACAACAACAACATTCCTATCCTTCATAAACAACTCTTGCACACACAGCTCAGCACTGTACTCCATGTCTCTTCACAAAGAGAGTTATCAGAAGGGCAAATAGATTCATAAACTGCACAACAAGAGAAGTATGTGGGTGACAAGGGGCCTTGTGGGAATGAATGCATATTAGGGAAGAACAACGGAAGGGAGCAAAAGTGACATATTTACACTGGCCCGCAAACTAGTTGCTACAACACTGCACCACTCAGGGACACAAAAATCTCTGATCAGCTGTTCATTCAGGCAGGCCATTAAACAACCCATTCAGTTCCATCCCCTTCTGTAATCAGCAAAGTTGATTTTCAGCATTGGGTAGCATTTAACTAACCACTAGTCATCTCCTCTCCCATTCTTCATGAAAAGAGAATGCAATATGATAAAAAAGTCAGTTACTCACGGTCCAACTTTAGACTCAATTGCTGTGCCATTGGGACAGTACAAGCGGATTCCATTCAGAGCTGTATCATCACCTATCACTTGCCGTTTTTCCACCTAAAAAAATATGACCTTGATAAAGTTCTAGATCAGCCTTTCTCCCCTTCACATTTCAATTCACAGAAATGCCAACATTTACTCATAAATATTGGACAATGCATTGGCTCAAGATTAGATCGGCCGCACAATATTCCACACAAAACTCAATGCCTTAGAGAATCAAAGAGGTTACACATCAATGCAATTACTTCTTGATTGCCTTTCTTGAAATATAAGCTGAAGAACTAATTTCAAGAAAAGATTCAAAAGTTAAAATAATGTTTTACCTTCAGGGAGAAGGCATTAGCATAGCCTTTATCGCAAAATGAAGCTGGACCCCATTCACCCAAGTAATCCGCATTTGGCACAGTGAGCACAGAATAAACGTTTCGGGCTTCGGTATTCCACAGGCAGCAGGAGATAGTCAAGAGAAGAGTGGTGCTGGCAGAGAAATCCATGGAAACCAGTTTCCTTTCTGAAACAGAAAAATCCTCAGATATTGCAATGTCCTAGAAACTGGAAACCAATCATAAAGTATCCGCAATACCACCCTTATGAAAACATGCTTTTCAGTTCTTTTATTTTGTACCTTTGCATCAGCTATAATTCCAGGGAACTGTCTGGATTTGATTTTCAGTTTTCTTGGTAAGATTTCAGAAATGGTTTGTCACTGCCTCCTTCTGCCTAGAGCTGAGATAGAGGGACTGGCCCAGTTGGCTTTGTACCTAAGACATGACTCAGTCCTCAGCCTGGTGTCTTAACCAATACAACCAATTGCTTGTAATGATTTTTATTGACTGTTTTCTAGTATCATTCTATTGCTTATTGTACTCTATTACTATTATTAAGTATTACCTTATGATTCTTGATGCTTGACGAATGTATCTTTTCTTTTATATACACTGAGAGCATTTGCACCAAGACAAATTCCTTGTATGTCCAAACATACTTGGCCAATAAAGAATTCTATTCTGTTCTATTCTACACCAAACTGGCCTCTACGATCAACAGCTTAGAGGATTTATGGCTTATAGCAAAAAACAAACAAACAGAGAATGAGGTGGACAATTAACTCAGATACATAATTTTCGGAATCTTGCACAAACTTTAATTTCTATAAAATTAGTCTCAGTCAACAAGGTATGTTGAGAAACCATTTGCATAATTTCCATAATTTGCCTAATTTCTTGCAAGTCAAAATGCATTTTGTCCTTGTATTAAGGGAGGGAATTTATATATAATATTAATTTATAACATGTAACAAAAACAAAACATAGCATTAATCATAAACACTACAATCAAAAAGTCATAAACATATAATCACTGGGTGATTTTGAGACAGTGAGTCCCTCTCACCTCAAGATTCTTACCAAGACTATTGAAAAAAAATGAGGAAAGGGATATTAGGTAAGCCATTAGAAGCTCCTAAAGGACGAAGTAGAACTAGATAAATAATCTGCCTGTCCCTTTAACTGAGTAAATCCTGTTTTTCGACTCTATGAAAATGCCTAGATGGCCAGTTTGCATGGATTGTATTAGGATTAGTCTTCCCCACAAGACCATCACTTTGCACAAAGGGGAGATTGCCAAGCCAGTCATTTTGGAAGTGTGCCCATTAAATGTTTTTAACATTCCACATTGGCTCATGCATCAAAAGATTATCTCTTGCCCTCTTACTGGTTTTTTTATCCTTTCTTACCCTGTCTGTACCTTTTCTCTTTCACATTCTATATACTTTTTGCTTTTGTTTTTTCTTTGCCTTAAGTTTGCAATCTCTCCCTCTTTCTGAAATGTGAAAGGCATCTCTCACTTTTGTGTTCACACTAATATTTAGAGCAAGAACAGTTATCCATATTCCACTAGAACCACCCATATTTTCTACTCTTCCGAACAACTAGACGTATGTAATTCTGACTCAATCGCTCCTGGTCCCCTTTGACTGCTCTCTGCAGCTATACTTACCCTCTTCCTGCAGTTAATTTTCCTACAGCCAGGATGGGAAAGACTTTAAATGGAAGACTATTTGTAGGCAGGACAAGAAAAAGGGGCAGGGTCATGAAACCTGAGCACCTTCTGTATCCTTCACTGGATGGAGCCAGGAAATTTAAAAAAACATGATTGTGTCTGCTATCTGAAAATAAGGTAAAGTCTAGTTGCATTTTATTATAGTCTATTGAATGCTTGGATGATGTTTACTTTAATTATGTTTATTAAAGATACAGAATTATAAAACTATAAAAACAAACCTTTCAGTAGCCATGGGCCACATTTAACATCAGGAAGGGGATTGACAAGCCCCATATTGAGCACAGTAGTGATGATGACGATGACAACGATGATGATGATGATAATGATGATGATGATTATGAAGGAGGAGGAGAAGGAGGAGAAGGAGGAGAAGGAGGAGTAGAAGAGCGAATAGGATTGAGGCCATTATTTGTGAAAGAGAACCTTTTTTCAATATTTTGTTATCTATTCTAGATGTTTATTGTTTGGTATATTGTTAGAACTTGGACTATTAATTTCACTCACTAAATTTTGCATAATGTGATCACACAAAGAGATGGTATATATTTCCACCATTGAAATGACAGGAAATCAACATGCTAATTTTTAATAATTACAGTCAGAAGAGACTTGGGAATCAATGGGAGGTGTGCATGAATTGCTTACTTCTGAAATAAACCATAGTTTGTGCAGCACAACATTGGACTAATTCCTACAAACCATATTATGGGTTACTGCCGTGTAGCTATTCAGCCATCAGAAAGAATAGATTTCTTTCTTTTTACTAAATTGAGTAAAACACACAATATTGTGTGTGTGGTATTGAGGGAAGACAAAATTATTAACCATGTGTAATCACATTATATTGCATGGTCATTCCAAGAACAGTTTCAGAGATGCAGCAAACTCAACAACTGTGATTGTGCGGAATGTGGTGGGTTTTTTGCTAGAAAATATTTTTTGAAAGTATGTAAAATGTCTTGGAAAACTTGCACATTTTCAAAAGTACAAACTCCTTTAGGCCACTAAGTTCTTAATTTTCAAAATGTACACATTTTTATTTTTTATTTTTTTATATATTTATCTCATATAGTCTTGCCACCATAGCCATTCAGTTCCACCATTTCCATAACAATATGTGGGTGGTTTTTCTCCAGAACAGTTCACCAAGAAATTCTACTGACTCTATGTTTACTTTCTTTAAGTTTTGAAATGGATTGTTTAGGTGAATCTAAAACAAATGCTGACGCGAACTGCTCAACATATGCTTTTTAAACTGTTTGATAAAACTAATTGCTGAAATGATTTCTAAAAATTAACTGTCAGAACGAACTGCTGAACTATATCACGGTGAAATAACAATGTCCTGGAAATCTTTTCTAATCAGTTTTAGTCAATCTGCCATATACAGTGTAACTTATGACCTGAAGAGAACACGTCCTAATGTCTTGTTCCAAGAATGATTGTGTTTGGATTGCATCGACTTCTGCAGAAAACAGCCCAGCAATGGTATTAATCAAGGAGAGTAGACCATCATAAAGACATTTTGATGGCAAGTGAGGAGAGTGCAAAGTAGGTGGGTCCAGGAGGGTGTGCTGTTATTTGGTTAACAAGGGATAGGAAGGGGAAGGATATATGCTCCTTGTGCTCGAGAGAGTGTCTCCTCTATCTTCACCACTGCTTCAAGGTGGCTTTGTCCCTTTAGGGCATCCTGGCAGGCAGAATTCAGCAGAAATTCACGGAGCTCTGTGAATTCACACCATGTTTCCGTGATATCAGCTCGCCCCTGAAAAGTATTTTCTTTATGATATAGAAAAACAAAAGCATTCTCTCTTAGCCATGGTTCTGTGAATCCTAGGTAAGAAATTGCAAACAGACAGGTTTGTATTCTTTTTTCTTTTTATTGTTCCTAGTACAGTAACCAGCAAGCACAGTTAACCTGAACAAGGTTAGCACTGAAATCAATAATCTTTCAGTGTAATTTATTCCTTCACTCTACCCACCTAATCGCTGTCTATCTCTGCCCTGCACTCGTGTCCCAATTACCCTATTAACACTATAATTCTATGGTCTACATCGCATACTAACTAAGCCAACAACCCCTTACTCCTCTTGTTCCTGCAGTTGCTCACTCTTGATTTATTTACCCACCCTGCCAAAATCTGTCTTTATGAATTTATTAGTAAGATATTCCTCTTCGTTAATGCTGCATTGCTGATTGTGGGTATGTAATGAAGTGTTTGTATTCCACCCTCATCAATTGAAACTAGTCAGCGTGCAGACATCATCTGGTCACAATGTTTGTTTTTGTTTCATCTCCTTCAAGCCCTTAATCTTCCAATGCTGTTGAGCAAGTTGTTTCATGAAGCCCGACAGGCTGTCCCCTGTACCACTGGTTTCCCTGGAAATGAAACAGGGAGGATTAATATCTTATATTTCATTAGAGTTGTTATGTTTCCGTTTCCTTATGTGGATTTTTTCTATGAAACCGTTGACATAATCGTGGAGCATGGACGTCATTGCTATTAACCCATGATTCTTCCACAATGGGATACCCCTTCCATTTTATCAAATATTGTAACTTTCCCTATTCTTTCAGGAATGTAATACTTCTTCTACCTCATATTGATCGTCTTTTATTGGACCAGGAAGTGTGTGTGGTGAGTGTATATCTTTATATATATGTTTTAATAAACTGCAATGAAATACAGGATGTATTCTTTTATATCATGATGATAGTTTCAATTGTACAGTCACCGAATTAATTACCTTTACAATCGGGAATGGTCCAATATATTTTGGCCCTAATTTCTTACAAGACCCAGATTTATATATTTAGTGGACAGATATACGAGATCTCCAATGTGGTAAGGTTTTTGTTCACTTCTCCATTTGTCAAATTGTTTTTTACATGCAGTGAAGGCATCACGTAAGACTTCTCTTACATATTTCCATGATTGTTGTATTTGTTCATAACCATTGCTTCTGCGTTACTGATGTCTCTGTACTATGTGGCAATTCTGGAATTGGTAGTAACTCACTTCCATATACTATTTGAAATGGGGTATTCTTGTGCTGCTATGTACAGCGTTATTATAAGCAAACTCTGCAAATGGTAATAATTCAGACCAATCATTTTGTTGATATGTTACATAACACCTTAGATATCGTTTTATGGCTGCATTGGCTCGCTCTGAAGCACCGTTTGTTCTATGGTGGTACTTAACCCCTGCTGTGAGCCTATCGTTTTCACAAACTCTCTCCAGAATCTGGCTGTAAATTGTACCCCTCTGACTGAAATAATACATCTTGGTACACCATGTAAGCGATATATATGTTTTAGAAACAAACCAACTAATTTCTTTGCAGAGGGTATGCCTTAACATGGAATGAAATGTACCTGTTTTGAGAACAGATATATTACGGTCCATATTACGATGAACCCATGACTACAAGGTAAATCTACAATGAAGTCCATGGCAATATTCTGCCATGGTTTAACTGGATCAGACACTTTTTGCAATAGTCCTAAAGGTTTTCCAGGATGGGCCTTACCACTAGCACATACTTTATATTTTCTAACGTAACGTTCAATATTTCCCCTCATACCTGACCACCAAAATTATCTCTTAACTAGATGTAATGTTTTAAGATATCCGTAATAACCAGTTTGTTTGCTATCATGGCACCTTTTAAGTACTAGTTTACATAAGGTAATTGGTATATATAATTTTGTTCCTTTCCAAGCTATTCCATCAGTGATAATACATTGTGTTTTATTTTTCTGTAACCAGGGATCTTTTTCTAAAGCTTTTGGTAGGTCATCTATTACTTTATATTTTAATGTTTGTGTGGTGTCTTTACCCTGTATAACAGGTTGTATCAGAGTTTCTCTTTTACGATCATATTGTGGGAGTCGAGATAATGCATCAGCTAGAAATTTTTTCCCTGCAGGTACATATTTCAAAACAAAATTAAACCTCCGAAAATAAAGTGCCCATCTAACTTGTTTGGGGGATAGCTTGCGAGGGGTTTGTAGAGCATCCAAATTGTTATGGTCAGTCCAGACCTCAAATTGTTCTTTTGAACGCTCCAGGAATTGTCTCCAGATTAACAGTGACCATCTTACAGCAAATGCCTCTTTCTCCTAGACAGCCCAGTTTCTTTCAGTTATACTAAATTTACGTGAGGTGTACGCACATGGCTGCAATACACCATTATCGTTCTTTTGTAATAAAATGGCCCCTATTGCCACATCACTGGCAGCTGCCTGAATGATGAATGGCAATTCGGGGTTTGGATGTTTTAGCCCCGGCACTTGAACAAACATCTGTTTAAGGGCATCAAATGCCTGTTTACATTTCTCTGTCCATAGTATAGCTTGTCCAGGTTTGGGGTTTTTTTCTGTTTGTTGTTTGTTTTTAGCAAATTCATTAAAGGGAGAGCTATCACATCAAAGGAGGGAATGAACTGCTGGTAAAAATTGGCAAAACCCAAAAAACTTTTGTAACTGTTTTTGGGTTGCTGGTGCTTTCCAATCTAAAACTGTTTTTACCTTCATGGGGTCCATTTGCAATCCCTCTGCAGATATTCTATATCCTAAATAATCCAACTGAGACCAATGAAATTCACATTTAGAAAACTTTACAAATAATTGGGCATGTAACAATTTTTCCAAGACTTGTCTTATCAAACATACATGTTCATCCATTTCTTGTGGGGTCATGGAATACATTCTTGACTTTGGTAATTTAACACCAGGAAGCAACTCAATGGCACAGTTGGTTGGTCTATGGGGCGGTAATCAAGCACTTCCTGTTTCATTAAAAACCTCGGCTAAATCATGGTATTCTGGTGGATAGCCTGGATTTATAATGTAAAGCATTAAACCAGCCATTGTTTCGCTAGGCGGCTCAGGATCTTCTATTAACCTGATTTTTCTGAACCCCCCTTCCCATAAAATAGTGGGTCCCCACTTATCCAGCCATGCCAACCCAAGAATTACCAACTCAGTCATTTGGTGTACTACAACAAATGAAATGTTTTCCCAATGATCCTCCATTTTCATTTTCACTGACTCAGTACAATACACAGCTGATTTTCTGCCTAATATGGATACATCTACTTGTTCAAACTTTATAGGAGTTTTTAACCGAATCAGTTTTAAATCTAATTTTTCCAAGATGTTACTATACATCTTGTACAACCAGAATTGATTAAAGCCTCCATATCCAGGCTTTTGGTTGTGTTTATGTTGGTAAGAGTGATGGGTATTATAAAAGGCAGAATAGGTTTACTTACTATAGGATCCTCTATTGTCTCATCTTCACTTTCTATGTTTTGCACCAAAACCTTTCGTGCGGTAGGCATAGTGTCATCTAATTTTATTTTAGACTCCACAGTTGAATCCATCTGCCCTACCCCACTGGAATGTTCAGGTGTTCATTTATTTCTATCTACAACTCTGTTCTCATCTTGAACCTGTTGTCTCATTTGTCCCCTTAGACTCGATAAAGGAGGTATCAGACATTCAGCCACGCGATGCCCTGGTTGATTACATCTATAGCACCGAAACGTGCCCCTACCAAATGGTACTTTACTGGGTGGACTTGGACGAAGAGATGGAATATTAGGTCGTACAATGGGCCGGACTCGTGGACTTCTGTCCCCTCTCTCTTTCAATCTACGTAGTCCCAAATCTAATTCCACCACAGTACAGTACCAGCCCTGAAGTTTAGGTGGCAAGCCTCTATATAAGCAAGATTGTCCCAACGCATAATCTAAACCTTCCCTAAACAGATGTATTAAGATACACGACGTAAATCGGCGGCCCAGTTCCCTGCTTCTCCATCAAGTATGCTGGTGAGAGCTACTATCAACACCCATTGGGATGGGTAGTATTTGCCATATAGGTCAACATAATTTATCACCTGCGCAAGAAAAACAGCTACTCTATTGGGATCTCCACTAAAAGTTGCTTGCAATTGAGGAGGACCCCAACGGCCTTGCAGACTTCATAATGTTCTACTAATGTCCTGTTAGTCCTCCCCATGGCCCCAGTCTGTTATAGAGTCAGATGTTCTCCTTCCCGGCATACCTTTTTGACTAGATGGTGCAGAAACAGTATCCAAAAACCTCTTTGAGCACAATTCCTGTCTTTCTAATGGTTTCATAGCTTCCAACCCCAGAGTTACAGGGCTAGAACTTCTTAAAGGTTTACCTACTAATGTACTGCGCTTCATATACTGACCCACTTCCTCAGATAAAGGCTCCATAGAAGCTTCCTGAACAGACAGTTCTCCAAATTGCAAATGTACTATATCTAATGTAGTACTACCTGGAGGCATTCTGTCATCAATCCCTGGCCATCTCCTCACCCTCCAGTCCTCTGCTGCCACACCCCTTCCATAAGTAGTCCGTTGTCTTCTCCAATCCTCTACACTTTCTTCTGCTACATCAACCCCCTCTGTTGTTTCTGTCATTGGCAACTCTGGCTCCAAGCCTTCAGCCATCTCACGAAGTCCAATAGCAGTTTAACAATAAACAAGTGAGTGCTAACCTACTCTTAGCTGCAGTTCTGTGAATCCTAGGTAAGAAATTGCAAACAGATAGGTTTGTATTCTTTTTTCTTTTTCTTTTTATTGTTCCTAGTACAGTAACCAGCAAGCACAGTTAAAGTGAACAAGGTTAGCACTGAAGTCAATCATCTTTCAGTGTAACTTATTCCTTCACTCCACACATATAATCACTGTCTATCTCTGCCCTGCACTCGTGTCCCAATTACCCAATTAACAGCCCAACATTCTGCTTCTATAGCTTTATGTTTTTTTTTCTACTAATTGTTTGGAAACTAGTTCAGTCGACAAGAGTAGTTAATGTGCAAACCAATCCTCCTGGATCTTCTTCAGGCACTTTGTCTTTCTGCATTTATTTTAGATCAAAAGTCCGTCATTGGTGTACCAACCTTAGTTCATAAACTCCTATTGGCATCACTCAGCTATTCTCTCCTTATTCTCCAGATTCAAATGTCAATTTTTATCCAACATTTTTTAACAGCAGATACCAAACAATACCCCCCAGCCCCCAAATTCAAAAAGATACTCGTTCTACAATCTCTCCAGTTGTGTGGATTGGTCAGGTTTTTTTTAAAAAATATTGGGGTGACCAGTTTTCCTTCTCGTCCCCCTTTGTTTTTTTTGTTTTTTCTTCCTTTATGTTGTATTTTTCATGTGTTTTTATCCTCAAAATAGCAGCAACTATGGATTTTCAGTAGTTGTAACTGGAATTGCCAAAAATTGCTCCCAAATCACAAAAATGGTTTCAAAATAAATAGTCTAAGACTATGGAACAAGATTTAGATTATCTGTCTTTTTTATGTCATTGCTTTATAATTTGTGTGTAGGTCCAGTTTAAAATGTTGCTGCTGACATTTAAATATGAACATCTTGAGACCTATGTGTTTATATGAAGAGCCTAAGATCACATGGTGAGGCAATCTGCAGAGGCTCCTAAGTGAATTATGATATATAATGGTGAAACAACCATGAATTAATTAATTAGGAACAGCAACAACAGTGTGATGATGTAGGTTGTCAATATACCCCATGTTAACTGAACAGCCAAATCAGAATCCTCACTAGCTCTCTGCGAGTGCTGACAAATGGACCTTGGAACATAAGCCTTGAATAAACCTTATTCAAGGATAGCATGGCTATCTACAAATTGAGAAGGGCAATCTAATTCAATCCCCTGCCTGGGTGACTATAGTACCCAGGAAAAATGGCCACCCAATATCTTTTAAAACCCTTCAGTGAAAGAATCTACAATCTCTCAGGCAAAGGGGCCCATTGCTGTTTCATTTGCCATTAGAAAAATCTTCATAATTTGAACTCATTATTTCTTATATCCTTTTGTAGAATGAAACCCTTAAGCCTTCCCCCTTTTCTGCATTTCAGCCCTTCAAATACTTCAGGGAAGCTATTATGTTGCCCCATAATTTTATTTTTTGTAAAGTAAACATACTCGGTGACTCCAAACATTTCTCATACCTATTTCCCTGAAGTCTGTTAACATCATAATTGCTTTCTTCTGTACCTTCAGTTCATCAATACTCTTACAAAAATGGAATGCTCAGAACTAAATGCAATATTCTTGGAACGGCCAGATCAACGGACCATAAAGTGGGATTATAACTTTTGATCTTGACCCAGTCCAAGGCTTTACAGTTGTTTTAAAACTTGTAAGTTTTAGTTGCCATATCATGAAGTAGTGGAAATTATGTTTGTTGCTCAATACAGCAACTGGCCTGTAACCTGGTTCAAGTCACGGAAATTAGTGCAAGAAAATATTCACTGATTGGCCACTTAGATTTCAGACTTAATACTGAGTTTATTGTTAACCCTAAGACCTTTGTCTATCTAAGGGACATTTTTGGCAATTTGTCTAGCTGCTAATCAGATCTGTGGAACCTCAGTTTGTGGTAATAGAGGGGGAAAGAATCTCCAGGATTGGGGACACAGTTATGAAATGCAGGCATCTCGTTGTAAAATTTCTTGGTCTTTTAATAGTTGATTGGTTTTAGTACTGCCTTAACAAATCAATGCATACTCTATTGTACACTTCAAATTTTATTAGCTACTTAAAGTACTCACCAACATAATAAAACAAAGCAGAATGCAAATAAATGAATATGCCAACCCATAAATAAGCAGCTTTTGTTCTTTCTGAACTTTGGTTGAGCCTCTTAGTGTTCTTCAGATATCTGCCAAAAAAAACATAGAAAGAAGAGAAAAAAGAAAACAAATATGAAGAAAGAAGAGGCATGCTGAATCTTGCCTCCGTATTTTCTAACCTTAAATTGATAGGAAAGATTTGTGACAATCTAGATTGCACAAAACACCTGACCACGGTGGGATTGTAGTCAAATCGCGACCTTATGGACAACATTCCTCCAGGTCTTCCTGTCCTCTACCATCTTCTGGAGTCTAATTAAGCTCATGCCGACTGCTTCAGTGACTCTATCCAACCACCTCATTCTCTGCCATCCCCTTCTTCGATTGCTCTCATTCGTTCCCAGCATTAGGCTCTTCTCCAGTGAGTCCTTCCTTCTCATTAGGTGGTCAAAGTCAGAAAGAGATATGATTCTCCAATTAATTAGGAAAAATTAAGAATTATCAGCCAGTGGAAAGAATTATCAGCCAGTGGAAAAGGTTGATTCAGAAAGTAGTGAGTTTTCTCTCATTGGAGGTCTTCAAAACATGGGCTAGATAGCCATCTGTCCAAAACCATATGTCCAAGCAGGAAATTTAGATGTGCTGTGGTATCTCTTCAACTGTGCTGTTGCCTTCAACAATTTAAATAGAGAGGTAGACTATCTAATGTCATCTATATGACAGTTAACTATTAGTTGTAGCCATTCCTCTCTTTTTCAAAATCATCAAAATTGTCAGCCACAACCACGTCTAATTGCATTATATGCTACAATGTAATATGCTCATTTTTATAACAAAAATCTGCATTTAGTTTCAATAGTTGACTTGTTAAAGTGGAAGAAAAGCTGATATCATATACTTTTCTGTTGTGTTCTTGGATTCCACTCCTTTGGCTTAAAGTAAAAATCACCACATGGTTTAGACCTTCCTTGTATGGGAGCTTCTGTAACTCCCCAGTCATTCTACTTGCTCTTTTCTGTGTAAAATTAAAATGCAAGAGGGTACGGTTAAATGGAAATGTAGAGGGAAAGAATGGACTATGACAATTGAATCAGAATCTTAAAATATGTCAAATGATTCGAGTCGGCTTTTACAACAGCAAGGATTTGTAGCATCTTATCACTTAGTAATCACTTAGAAGAGATGAAAAAGCCATTTTGACTGACTTGACATTGAAAACTTGACAAAAAATTAAGGGAAATTT
Source organism: Toxicocalamus goodenoughensis (assembly GCA_032468175.1). Lineage (NCBI taxonomy): Eukaryota > Metazoa > Chordata > Lepidosauria > Squamata > Elapidae > Toxicocalamus > Toxicocalamus goodenoughensis. The sequence continues at coordinate 29,810 of JANHFN010005211.1, forward strand.
AAGGAAGGCTTGCTGATGTTGACTGCCTTGTGACTCGCTATTTCTCCCAACAGAAATAGGAGGCCATTTGGTGAGTCATGTGGCTTTCTGGTTGGTCATTACTTTTAGTATTCAGGGTATCTTCCACAACAATTTACCAATGAGGACCAAAATTTCACTGTATAAGGTAAAGAGGAATCAAGTGGATGTTTCAGTTAAGGGGGGGAATAACATTAATGAGGTAGAAGAGGTAGGACCAAATGGGATCTATTTAAAATATAGAGGCATCAGGAAACAAAATGTTCATTTGACAACCCACACACATAAATATATTTCTGATCATTTTCTAAACCAATCGAAATGTTTTCTCCCATGGAATTTTCCATTGGAGTCAATAACCCAATTAGATATGTGGGGGGGGGGATTTTTGGGTTTATATTTCAATCATTGGTTTTTAATATCTTGAATGAAAATACCTGAACTTTAGCCTAGAGGTTCAGAAAAAGGCTATCAAAACAATTATTTGCCAGATGCAGGAAACAGCTGTCTGGATACTTCACGTCAGATTATCCTTGCAAATTACTTGGGATGGGAGGTCAGCCTTTCAAGGGAAGCTAGATCAGGAAACAGTCACTACCTGAATTTGATATATTTTATTGATATAGGCTATAGTAGGGGTGTCCAACTCAATTTCATTGAAGTTTGACGTCGGGGGGACCAAGGTGAGCATGGCCAGCTTGACATCACTTGTGTCGGGGGTGCCTCTGATGGCCCAAGTTCTCTGTCAGTGAAAACAGGCTCCCAAGCTCAGTTTTTGGCTGTGAAGGCTTCCTGCAACCCTCTGCCAGTGAAAAGGGGGCTTGGGAGGGCAATTCACAGCCCTCCCAAGCTCTATTTTCACTGGCAAAGGCACCGCAGGCTGGTCCTTTGTTTTTCCAAGGCAGCCCCACAGGCCAGATCTAAGAACCCCACAGGCTGGATCTGACCCATGGGCTTTACGTTTGACACCCAGGCTATAGTAACAGAGTTCTGAGAACACAACAAAACCAAAATAATTAAAAGTGGGCATCCTTTAACTTATGTCTCATGTTTCTTTTTTACTCAGACTGGGCTCACATTTTGTTAAAGGTCATCAAACGTTTTCTCCAAGGTCATCTCTGTATAGGTAGGTAGATAGAACATTTATAGTTCTTCCACATTAAAAGGTGTATGGAAGATTATGAGTGCAAAGAGTTCATTTAAGTAGACAAGTGAAAGGGTAAGGATTAAAATCTCCCCACTGGACAATTCTCATGGGACCGTGGCTTCCCCCTGACATATCTTTACTGCCATGGCAGGAGGATCATCGGAAAATACCTGTAAGAAGGGATATAATATGGCTTGTATTAGAGAATCTTAAAGGGAGGACAACATCTACAGCCTCTTAGTCACAAAACTCAAACTTTTGAGGGTAGGACAGAGGGTATTTAGCCATAGCTTCATTTACTACACCTCATCAAATAAGTTGGGTTGTCTGGGTTAATTTCCATTAAGTCTTAAAGCATGGTTTTTAAACCATAGTGATCTGTTTCGCATATCTTTCTTGGGCTTATAGCAGAATGCAAAATGAGAGAAAAAGAACTGAAATAATGCGTTAAAATAAATCTATTGTATGTAATGTACAGAAATATATTTCACTCTCTTGGGTCTTCTCTTTAAAAGTTCAGAAATAGTGACTCTAATCACCTTGTCAGATTATGAAATCCAAATATATCAATCTGGGACAGTGATGGAATTTAAAAAAAATTACTACCAGTTTTACTACCAGTTCTGTGGGCATGGTTTGGAGGGCGTGGCTATATGTGGCAGGGGATGGATACTGCAAAAACTCCATTCCCACCCCACTCCAGGGGAAGGATACTATAAAATCCACATTCTCTCACCACCCTACTAACCTGCTTTCCATCTCCTGTGAAGGGCAACAAAAGAAGACCCAGCCAATAAACTGGGACTCGGGAGGCGGGGCCAGTCAGAGGTGGTATTCCAAACTGCTGAAAATTTCCACTACCTGTTCTCTGAACTACAAAACATTTCTGCTACCGGTTCTTCAGAACTGGTGAGAACCTGGTGAATACCACCTCAGATCTGAGGAAAAATGAGTGACAAGATTGGAATACCTTGATTTCCAATCTGATAAATTTAAATGACAACATCTGAGCCATTGTTCTCCCTATCCCCAGGCTTCTCCTTGTTTCTTTAGCCTGCAATTTAGAAATAGAAATTAGCCCCATAAATTTGCCATGGACAAAGTTGCATATACATTTAGAGTTGCCCTGTTGAACTCTCACATTTGAGGATGCCAGTTTAATCTCATCCCTTTCTCACCACCTGGATCAATTCAAAATCCAAATGGAAGAGAAGATGCTGTCAACACTTTAAATGAAGATTCAGCTACACTATCCTTGCTACCCAAGAACTGATCCTAGCTAGAAATGTGTCCTATCATAGAACAAAAATATGGTTTTAATTTATCTAATGAAGAATTCAGTGAGTTTGATATAATGGTAACAAAATGCAGCAAAGCTCTTGATACCCCAACTAAAATACTACTGGATAGATAAAAGTTTATGGAAATTCTCTGTCATCCAGATCATGATTGTCCCAAAGGTGTTTTCAAAAAGCAACTGGACCTTCAGAGTACAAACAACCAGATGACTTCAAAGAATATGAATCCTTCCATTGCCCACCATTCAGTCAGAATTGCAGAAGCTTTATTGAAAGAAAGAAATGGCTTTCAAGATCCAACATTAATTTTATTTGCATGCAAGCAAATAGTGATATGGTATTGTAGCTCGGTGCTGTGACTTGGATCAAAATGATGAGAGAGAAGACAGTCAATCACTTGCAATGCTTGAGGTTTTTGCTACCTCCGTTATGCACCTCCAATCTGGACTGTTTCAAGAGGTATCACCTGGGGGAACAGTTACCTCGTAGTACCACATTATGCACAAACGCACCCTTTATTGTCAAGTTACTATTTAGCTATAATTAACGGACTTTGAGAATGTATAACAAAAGTATATTTGTAGGTGAGGAAACTTGTATCAACCATTAACAGCAGAAAAACTGCACATCATTAAGTGCTGTGTCATCACCAACGCCCTGATAATCCTGCACCCTTGTTTTCATCCCACATATGCCACCTGAAAGGCACTGATGGCTCCATGGACCCCATGCACCCCAGCTCATCCCAAGGCCAATCAAGCCAGTACCATCACTGCAGGTGAACTGGATGTTGTTAGCTGCTGTATCGTCACCCCTGTGTGTCCTTTGTTGCACTCTCAGAGAAAAAGAAATCAAGTAACCTGTGAGGCAGAATTTTACTTTGGTCCAAGTTCCCCACCTGCCAAAAAAGAGAAAGATAGATAAGCATAACTTTAGTATGTAAATTAAACACATGTCATTAGTCCAAGAGATTCAGTCATAATGGCTAAAATCCTGCGTTAGGAATCAAGTTGAAGTCCACTTTCGGCTATGAAAATTCATTAAAATATTGTGTCATTAATTCAATTTATCTCTTTCAGCTATTGTAGAAAAAAAATTGGGAAAAAGGGTCTTGTGGCTGCTGCCATAAACCCCAAGGAAAAATGGGAGAAAGAATACTTCCCTTGATCTCTTTCACAAGACTTCTCCTAATCCATGTCATGTTCAAAATCCATTACAACAGGGAGTTCTCATTCCACAAATTGTCTTGCACTATTGTAAGAACTGTTTCCCCTCAAAAGAAGACCTCTTCCTTTTATTACACACCAGTGAAGAAGTCAGTCATTATTTAACTAGAAAATCCATTGTGGAAATCCAGTGCCTCATTTTCTTAGTGGAAGTCTGGGGTTACCTTTTAACATTAAATACGACATTCCACAGGAAAACAGAATTCTCCCTCGGGCTGTCATGTGGCTCTTCCCCATGGTTTTCTTTGGGGAGAGAGGATTTTGCAATAAAGAAATTTGGAACATCTCAGATGTCCAACGCTCCCCTAATCCTGATTTGAGGCACTTTGATTGCTGAGACCTTTATTTGCAATGCATCTATTGAGATTATTGGATAAACAGGTGAAAGGTATTGCAAATATTATAGTTACCATCCAGGCTAGGTAACCCCAGTAATCTGGTAAAAAAAAATTCCCTAGCACGGTGACTGAAGAGCCTGGCATTTGATTTTGAAGAGCTATGCCCAGGATTCAAGTATATGACATTAACAACAACAACATTCCTATCCTTCATAAACAACTCTTGCACACACAGCTCAGCACTGTACTCCATGTCTCTTCACAAAGAGAGTTATCAGAAGGGCAAATAGATTCATAAACTGCACAACAAGAGAAGTATGTGGGTGACAAGGGGCCTTGTGGGAATGAATGCATATTAGGGAAGAACAACGGAAGGGAGCAAAAGTGACATATTTACACTGGCCCGCAAACTAGTTGCTACAACACTGCACCACTCAGGGACACAAAAATCTCTGATCAGCTGTTCATTCAGGCAGGCCATTAAACAACCCATTCAGTTCCATCCCCTTCTGTAATCAGCAAAGTTGATTTTCAGCATTGGGTAGCATTTAACTAACCACTAGTCATCTCCTCTCCCATTCTTCATGAAAAGAGAATGCAATATGATAAAAAAGTCAGTTACTCACGGTCCAACTTTAGACTCAATTGCTGTGCCATTGGGACAGTACAAGCGGATTCCATTCAGAGCTGTATCATCACCTATCACTTGCCGTTTTTCCACCTAAAAAAATATGACCTTGATAAAGTTCTAGATCAGCCTTTCTCCCCTTCACATTTCAATTCACAGAAATGCCAACATTTACTCATAAATATTGGACAATGCATTGGCTCAAGATTAGATCGGCCGCACAATATTCCACACAAAACTCAATGCCTTAGAGAATCAAAGAGGTTACACATCAATGCAATTACTTCTTGATTGCCTTTCTTGAAATATAAGCTGAAGAACTAATTTCAAGAAAAGATTCAAAAGTTAAAATAATGTTTTACCTTCAGGGAGAAGGCATTAGCATAGCCTTTATCGCAAAATGAAGCTGGACCCCATTCACCCAAGTAATCCGCATTTGGCACAGTGAGCACAGAATAAACGTTTCGGGCTTCGGTATTCCACAGGCAGCAGGAGATAGTCAAGAGAAGAGTGGTGCTGGCAGAGAAATCCATGGAAACCAGTTTCCTTTCTGAAACAGAAAAATCCTCAGATATTGCAATGTCCTAGAAACTGGAAACCAATCATAAAGTATCCGCAATACCACCCTTATGAAAACATGCTTTTCAGTTCTTTTATTTTGTACCTTTGCATCAGCTATAATTCCAGGGAACTGTCTGGATTTGATTTTCAGTTTTCTTGGTAAGATTTCAGAAATGGTTTGTCACTGCCTCCTTCTGCCTAGAGCTGAGATAGAGGGACTGGCCCAGTTGGCTTTGTACCTAAGACATGACTCAGTCCTCAGCCTGGTGTCTTAACCAATACAACCAATTGCTTGTAATGATTTTTATTGACTGTTTTCTAGTATCATTCTATTGCTTATTGTACTCTATTACTATTATTAAGTATTACCTTATGATTCTTGATGCTTGACGAATGTATCTTTTCTTTTATATACACTGAGAGCATTTGCACCAAGACAAATTCCTTGTATGTCCAAACATACTTGGCCAATAAAGAATTCTATTCTGTTCTATTCTACACCAAACTGGCCTCTACGATCAACAGCTTAGAGGATTTATGGCTTATAGCAAAAAACAAACAAACAGAGAATGAGGTGGACAATTAACTCAGATACATAATTTTCGGAATCTTGCACAAACTTTAATTTCTATAAAATTAGTCTCAGTCAACAAGGTATGTTGAGAAACCATTTGCATAATTTCCATAATTTGCCTAATTTCTTGCAAGTCAAAATGCATTTTGTCCTTGTATTAAGGGAGGGAATTTATATATAATATTAATTTATAACATGTAACAAAAACAAAACATAGCATTAATCATAAACACTACAATCAAAAAGTCATAAACATATAATCACTGGGTGATTTTGAGACAGTGAGTCCCTCTCACCTCAAGATTCTTACCAAGACTATTGAAAAAAAATGAGGAAAGGGATATTAGGTAAGCCATTAGAAGCTCCTAAAGGACGAAGTAGAACTAGATAAATAATCTGCCTGTCCCTTTAACTGAGTAAATCCTGTTTTTCGACTCTATGAAAATGCCTAGATGGCCAGTTTGCATGGATTGTATTAGGATTAGTCTTCCCCACAAGACCATCACTTTGCACAAAGGGGAGATTGCCAAGCCAGTCATTTTGGAAGTGTGCCCATTAAATGTTTTTAACATTCCACATTGGCTCATGCATCAAAAGATTATCTCTTGCCCTCTTACTGGTTTTTTTATCCTTTCTTACCCTGTCTGTACCTTTTCTCTTTCACATTCTATATACTTTTTGCTTTTGTTTTTTCTTTGCCTTAAGTTTGCAATCTCTCCCTCTTTCTGAAATGTGAAAGGCATCTCTCACTTTTGTGTTCACACTAATATTTAGAGCAAGAACAGTTATCCATATTCCACTAGAACCACCCATATTTTCTACTCTTCCGAACAACTAGACGTATGTAATTCTGACTCAATCGCTCCTGGTCCCCTTTGACTGCTCTCTGCAGCTATACTTACCCTCTTCCTGCAGTTAATTTTCCTACAGCCAGGATGGGAAAGACTTTAAATGGAAGACTATTTGTAGGCAGGACAAGAAAAAGGGGCAGGGTCATGAAACCTGAGCACCTTCTGTATCCTTCACTGGATGGAGCCAGGAAATTTAAAAAAACATGATTGTGTCTGCTATCTGAAAATAAGGTAAAGTCTAGTTGCATTTTATTATAGTCTATTGAATGCTTGGATGATGTTTACTTTAATTATGTTTATTAAAGATACAGAATTATAAAACTATAAAAACAAACCTTTCAGTAGCCATGGGCCACATTTAACATCAGGAAGGGGATTGACAAGCCCCATATTGAGCACAGTAGTGATGATGACGATGACAACGATGATGATGATGATAATGATGATGATGATTATGAAGGAGGAGGAGAAGGAGGAGAAGGAGGAGAAGGAGGAGTAGAAGAGCGAATAGGATTGAGGCCATTATTTGTGAAAGAGAACCTTTTTTCAATATTTTGTTATCTATTCTAGATGTTTATTGTTTGGTATATTGTTAGAACTTGGACTATTAATTTCACTCACTAAATTTTGCATAATGTGATCACACAAAGAGATGGTATATATTTCCACCATTGAAATGACAGGAAATCAACATGCTAATTTTTAATAATTACAGTCAGAAGAGACTTGGGAATCAATGGGAGGTGTGCATGAATTGCTTACTTCTGAAATAAACCATAGTTTGTGCAGCACAACATTGGACTAATTCCTACAAACCATATTATGGGTTACTGCCGTGTAGCTATTCAGCCATCAGAAAGAATAGATTTCTTTCTTTTTACTAAATTGAGTAAAACACACAATATTGTGTGTGTGGTATTGAGGGAAGACAAAATTATTAACCATGTGTAATCACATTATATTGCATGGTCATTCCAAGAACAGTTTCAGAGATGCAGCAAACTCAACAACTGTGATTGTGCGGAATGTGGTGGGTTTTTTGCTAGAAAATATTTTTTGAAAGTATGTAAAATGTCTTGGAAAACTTGCACATTTTCAAAAGTACAAACTCCTTTAGGCCACTAAGTTCTTAATTTTCAAAATGTACACATTTTTATTTTTTATTTTTTTATATATTTATCTCATATAGTCTTGCCACCATAGCCATTCAGTTCCACCATTTCCATAACAATATGTGGGTGGTTTTTCTCCAGAACAGTTCACCAAGAAATTCTACTGACTCTATGTTTACTTTCTTTAAGTTTTGAAATGGATTGTTTAGGTGAATCTAAAACAAATGCTGACGCGAACTGCTCAACATATGCTTTTTAAACTGTTTGATAAAACTAATTGCTGAAATGATTTCTAAAAATTAACTGTCAGAACGAACTGCTGAACTATATCACGGTGAAATAACAATGTCCTGGAAATCTTTTCTAATCAGTTTTAGTCAATCTGCCATATACAGTGTAACTTATGACCTGAAGAGAACACGTCCTAATGTCTTGTTCCAAGAATGATTGTGTTTGGATTGCATCGACTTCTGCAGAAAACAGCCCAGCAATGGTATTAATCAAGGAGAGTAGACCATCACAAAAACATTTTGATGGCAAGTGAGGAGATTGCAAGGTAGGAGGGTCCAGGAGTGTGTGCTGTTATTTTGTTAGCAAGGAATGGGAAGGGGAAGAATATATGCTCCTTGTGATTGACAGAGTGTTCCTTCTATATTCGCCACCTCTCCAAGGTGGCTTTGTCTCTTTAGGGCCTCCTGGCAGGCAGAATTCAGCAGAAATTCATGGAGCTCTGTGAATTCACACCATGTTTCCATGATGTTGACTTGCCCCTGAAAAGTATTTTCTTTATGATGTAGAAAAATAAAACCATTCTGTTTCTATAGCTTTATATTTTTTTTTCTACTATTTGTTTGAAAACTAGTTCAGTCGACAAGAGTAGTGAATGTGCAAACCAATCCTCCTGGAACTTCTTCAGGCATTTTATCTTTCTGCATTTATTTTAGATTAAAAGTCAGTTATTGGTATACCAACCTTAGTTAATCAATTCCTATGAGCACCACTCAGCTATCCTCTCCTTATTCTCCAGACTCAAATGTCAATTTTCATCAAACATTTCTTTTAACAGTGGATACCAAACAATCTCCCCACCCCCCCAAATTCAAAAAGATGCTCCTTCTACAATCTCTCCAGTTATGTGAGTTGGTCATGATTGTTTTTTATAATATTGGAATGACCAGTTTTTCTTCTCTTCCCTCTTTCTTTTTTTCTTTTTTCTTCCTTTATGTTGTACTTTTCATGCATTTTTACCTTCAAAATGGCACTAATTATGGATTTTCAGTAACTGGGAAAAAATTATGAAGTAAGGGGTGGTAAGAAGAGAATAGTAGCTGGAACTCATTACTGAAATCAGGGATGGTCCAAGGCAGATTACATTCCTGAACAGGAACAGAAAATATATACATATGCTTAGCTTGCAGAAAAGAAGACTGAAAGCAGATACGATAACAAGATTTAAAAATCTATAACATTGTCATATAGAGGGAGTGTATTTGTTCTCTGACATCTTGTAGAACAGGAGCAGAACCACTGGATTTAAAGTATCGGAAAGTGTTGTTGTTAGTTGTGAAGTTATGTCCAACCCATCGCAACCCCATGGACAAAATTCTTCTAGGTCTTTCTGTCCTCTACCATCGCCCAGAGTCCATTTAAGTTCATGCCGATTGCTTCAGTGACTCCATCCAGCCCCCTCAGTCTCTGCCATCCCCTTCTTCTTTTGCCCTCAATCATTCCCAGCATTAGGCTCTTCTCCAGTGAGTCCTTCCTTCTTATTAGGTGGTCAAAGTCAGAAAGAGATATGGTTCTCCAATTAATTAGGAGAAATGTCCTAATGGAAAGAGTTATCAGCCAGTGGAAAAGGTTGATTCAGAAAGTAGTGAGTTTTCTCTCATTGGAGGTCTTCAAAACATAGGCTAGATAGCCATCTGTCCAAAACCATATGTCCAAGCAGGAGATGTAGACGTGCTGTGTTATCTCTTCAACCTTTAGGTTTTTGTGCTGTTGCCTTGAATAATTTAAATAGAGAGGAAGGCTATAAATGTCATCTATGTGACAGTTAGTTGTAGCCATTCCTCTCACAGGCAGTAGAAAAGAATATTACTTTGATCGATTAGATTAGATAGAGGAAACAACTAAAAAAAGGAACGTCCTTAAATTTGAAATAGTACCATTATAATATATTTTATGATGATAACCTAAAAAAAGCCTTATATCTTACACTACTTAATGAATACTAAAAATTTGACAAGACAGCATATGAGGGGCCTTATAGAAGCATTTTGTTACATTTTTGTTTTTGTTTTTTTTAAACTCAACCTAATAGTAATCAAAGTATGAATGGCTGTACCCAAGAAAAAAATTAAGGCTGGCTTGTTACGGTTCAAGAGTTAGTATGCAACAATAATACCTTGTCTTTTTCAAAATCATCTAAATTAAATCTGCATTCAATGGGATCTCAGTGGTGGGATTCCATTTTTTTTACTAATGGTTCTGAGGGTGTGGTCTGGTGTGCGTGGCCTGGTGCACATGGCCTGATGGTCATGTGACTGGGAGGGCATGGCTGGGCGGTCATGTGAGTAGGTGGGCATGGCCAACTCCACATTACTTGCATCAAGGGGTGCCTTGCCTTGCCCCGCTTGCCTGGTCTTCTGAGTTCTTCTGGTCTTTGTCTATTAATTTGTCTACTACTACAGTGTCTGGTTGATTAACTAATGCCTGCCTGTCCTTCTGGATCTGGATTCTTAGCTCTATTATTCTCCACAATCTTCTGTGGAAACTCCTTGATGGCCAGCTGGAGAATTCTGGGAATTAAAGTCTATATTTCTTTCAGCTGAGAGACACCAATCTCCCCCTTGAGTTTCTATCTAATGTGGTAAATCCCTGCTTCTATAGATCTATGGAGCTTAATTCCTGTTCTTGTGCTGTTATGATCAGTGATCAGTGCTGCCCTTTTCACACACACCACTTCAGGAATAATTATAAAAGTGACGATTTCTCACCAGTGGTGGGATTCAAAATTTTTTACTACTGGTTCTATGGGGGTGGCTTGGTGAGCATGGTTTGACGGGCATGGCAGGGGAAGAATACTGCAAAATCTCCATTCCCATCCCACTCCAGGGAGAAGGTTACTGCAAAATCCCATTCCCTCCCCACCCCACTAACCTGCTTTCCAGCTCCAGTCTCCTGTGTAGGGTAACAAAAGAAGACCCAGCCAATCAGCTCGGGCTTGGGAGGCAGAGAATAAATGGGGCAGAGCCAGTCAGAGATGGCATTTGACGATTCTCTGAACTACTCAAAATTTCCTCTACCAGTTCTCCAGAACTGGTCAGAACCTCCTGAATACCACCTGTTTCTCACTCATTTCTAGTAGTAGAAACAAAATAAGCAGCCATAAATGTCACCTAAAGTTGGAACCTTATATTTAAATTCTGTTGCATATTCATTTCTGTGAATGCTTTTGCAAAACAGTGGCTGGGAAGACTTGCCATAGATAAATTTACAAAGCACCTGTTTCAAATAACATTTGTTAATTGTGTACTGTCTTACTCTGGAGGAAATTGGAGCTTACCTAGTGTTAAGTCGTGGGAAAAATGAGACATGAGGCCCAGCTGAGTCAGCTCTCTATTTATTTTCATCAGGAAAACAGC
>JANHFN010005213.1:46776-59940 GCA_032468175.1 Toxicocalamus goodenoughensis
GGCGCAGCAGGTCCGGCAGCCCCGCCCGCAGCGCCCCGCCCGCCCCCGGCTCCGCCGCCAGGTGGAGCAGCGCGTGGAAGGCCGGCTCGGCCAGCGCCGGGCTCGGCTCGCCGGTCAGCGCCAGCAGCGCCGCCAGGAGGTCCGGCCGGGCCAGCAGGAGGCGGCGGCCCTCAGCGCCCCCCGTCAGCCCCAGCACGAAGCGCAGCGCGCGGCCCTTCAGGTCCCCGCGGGCCCCGGGCCGGAGGAAGCCTAGCAGCTCCTGCGCTTGCCGCTCGTCCATGCTGCGCGGCGGCCGCTTCCGCGATCCCCCCGCCAACCCGCGCCCGGGGCTGGCGCGAGGGCGGGCCCGAAGAGCGCCTGAGCCAATGGGAAGAGGCCTTCTGGAGCAGCGCCTCTCGGGAGTTGGAGTCCGGCCGCATCCCCGGCGGGAGTTCCGCGGCGGATCCTCCTGCCCGCTTTCCCGGGCGGATGCCCCGAGGAGCCCGCCTCGCTCCCGCTGAAACAGGCCTCCCCGACCTGGGCCACGACTCCCAGCAAAGCTGGCTGGGTAATTCTGGGAGTTGTAGTCCGCCAGGCTTAAAGTGGCCAAGGCTGGAGAGCCCTGGCTGCAACCTCTCCCTTTCCAGCCAAGACTTTATTGGCCACTGGGCGGCTGCTTCAAGCCAAGACCACCCATTCAACGTTGGCTTCCATTCAGTCGCATTCAAAGCCCCGCGACGAAGCCGGGCTGCCCTGCCTCTCGGAGCGCGCGGCGGTTACGGCCGCCGCAGTGGCAGCCGCCGCGGTGGCCACGGCCAGCGCCGACATCTTGGGAGGGAGAGAAGCGGCGAGCGAAGCCGCCTCCACAAGCCGTTACGGCCGGGCCACGCCCCTCACGCCGGGCCTCAAAGGACGCGCCCCCGTTCTCCTCTTCTCGCGAGAGCTTGCCCAGATTGCGACGCGGCGGAGGGTTCGGCGCAGGCGCGCTATCGTTTTCATGAACCCCATTCCCCTCCCCAGAGCTGTAGCTCCGCCTCCCCCCCCCCCGCCCCCTAGTCACGGGATGGTTCGATCCGGCGACGGCAATCGCGGCCTTGTCCGTGACCGGAAGTGAGGTAGAGGACGGGTAGCCGTGGGTGGCGCCTCAGGGAAGCTCCGGGCTGGGCGGTTCATCGCCGGCTTCTCGTCGGAGAGACTCCCAGGCAGTGACGTTGGCCTGCTTCAACGGCCTGTCTTTCCTCCTGTGGAGCTTCGGGGGTTTCCCACAACACCCCTGCGAGGTAGGCTGGGCTGAGGGGACGGGCGGCTGAGGTGGCGTCGCGCATGGGGTGTCTCCTCTGAGCGGGGCTTCCCAACGGCCCCGTGAGGTAGGCAGGGTTGAGATAGATGGCCTCAAGATCCCCTCCTCGGTGTGCTTCCTGACAGAGAATGAAGGCTGAGGGTGTCCCAAGTTTTAATTACCCCATTACTGACTTCCCCAATTCGGTGATTTCCACTAAAGCTACAGTGGGACTACAGTGCCCATCATCCACAGCTAACCTGGCTTCCTTCGGATGTGTCCCCGTCATCCCCATTTATCTAAATTATTTACACAGCTGCCCATTTTTCAGCCAACTTGGGGCTGCTCCCAATGAAAGATTTATTTAAAAAAAACATATCAAATCATTTGAAAAACTATAAAACTCGACTGGTTAAAATATAAAAGGTTAAAAACAATAAAAATCGGGCTCCTGTCGCCTCCAGCCAAGATTTAGTAAACAAATCAAATATACTGCCGTCTAACCTCTCAATGCTTGGGGGGAAAGCAGGCATTGAAGGCGTTAAGGGGAAAAATCTTCCATTTGCATATATTTATTTATGATATTTATAGATAAATATAATCAGTGTTGGATGGGACCTTATAGGTCATCTAGTCCAACCCCCCCCCCCAAGTGGGAGACCCTATATAGCTTCTTACACGACTCTAAGCAGCTTACAATAAAGAACTGGTTAAATCAAGACAAACGTTAAACACACACTAATATAGCAATTATTTTTATTAATTTGTATTCAACTTTTATTATAAAAACTGAAAATAATAAAAATTAATAGGCAAACAGACCAAATATTCTACATATAGTACTACTGTATAACAATATTGTGGGTTCTTCCTTTCTCTTAAGAGTTCTGAGCCTGCTTGGAAAAAAATAATAAAACATGTTTTCGGGGATTTCTTAATACTAGAAAAATCAGAACTGATCTCAGCTCAGGAAACATTTGTCCTTGTGGCTTGCTATAACAATAAATTGAAAAAATGGAATTGGGTCAAATTAATCACTGTTTGAGGGTTTGTATATTTTAAAAATACCCTTTCAAGCAGGAACAAGGTTAAATAGTCTTGGGAAGTGAGGACAAGCTTCTTATGCGGAAGTGACATTGCCCTAGACAGGAAAAGAATATTTTATTTTATTTATATTCTGCAATTAGAACCCTACTCAGTTGGAGACAGGTTACAGAAGATGGTTCTGTAATCTGGGCAGGAATCGATAGAGATCCAAGCTGGGAAAGGATATGAAAATCAAATTAAGCATTTTGAGTCAATTAAAATTGAAGGAGATAAACAATATATATTCCTGCAACATTGCTGGAAGGTACAGTCCAGTTCTTTAAGTTATTCTAAATAGTTGATGATTAAATGCAGAGTCCTTCCAAGGAATTTTGTGGCTTCCTATGTCAATAAGTGCTCATGTGTTTGTCATTTGGTGTCTTGTTACAGAGGTTTAGTAGATTGTGGTCAATAGTATTTACTATTTCAATAAGTAATAAAATATTATTTCATGAAATAGTAAATGTGGAATATTGATTTAATTTTGCAAAATGGGACCTTATCTTTCATGGGAAAAGAACCTGCTTTAAGCTGTGTAAATGTGGCTCTGTCAACATGCTCTGATGATAGTTTACTTATGTATTTACCTTGTGCTTTTTAACTTTAGAGAAAATTTCAAGTTTTGAACAAACCTTTCTTTGCATTGGGGCTTATAACTGAGACTTGTACATACTATAATATTTAAATGAGTGATCTAAAATGAGATATTGTGAACAAGCAGTAAATTGTTCATAGGTTGTTTTTTATTGTTGTGCTAGTTTTTTTTCCTGTTAGATGCCAGTCTATTGACTAAGTTATTCTGGGTCTTGACTCATTCAATGAGAGGCAGGTAATTATTTGATTGCCTAGAACAGAATGTCTTGGGCCTTTCCTAAGAATGGCATTGAAGTTGACTTTTTCCATTTCCAACGTGTCTTCAGCTACACTAGCTGCGAAAAACTGCCCACAAAGCAGTTTCAAGATGCCTGGAAAGATGAATTGTCTGTTAGAACAGCAGAAGGACTTGTGGCTCAGCTGATTCACTTTGGATTTCCTGAAATTGTGTTGAGATAAAACTGATTACTCTTTGGGCAAATTAAAAGATAGATGGAACACAGCTACCCTATGCTGGTTCCTTGTAGTGAGCCGAGAACTCTTTCCTGTTTTTGGAAGCCTTCACAGAAGTTTGCATTCAAGCAATTTGACGCTCTATTTATGTTTATCAGATTTCTATACCACCCAGCTTGCTTAAGTGACACTGAATGGTTTACAGTTAGTCCTCAACTTATGACCACAATTGAGCCTAACATTTCTGTTGTAAAGAGCAAAACAATTGTTAAATAAATTTTGCCCCATTTTATGAACTTTTTTTGGCCATAGTTGTTAAGCAAATCACTGCAGTCCTTAAGTGAATCTGGCTTCTCCTATTGACTCTGCTTGTCACAAGCCAGCTAGTAAGATTACATACAGAGGCCACCTGATTCTGGGATGCAACCATTGTAAATACATACCGATTGCCAAATTTTGATCATGTGACCATGGGAATGCTGCCATGTTTATAAGTCACTTTTTTCAGTGCGGTTGTAGTGCTTCAAATGGTCAGTAAATGAATGGTTGTAATTCAAGAACTATCTGTATGACTATAAATATGTTTTATGATGGAAATTTCTTTCTCTTGCAGAGTTTGGCTTTTCAATACATCGCCATTAATCCTTTTACAGGAAGGACTTAATCGTCATCTGAAAAACACCGGCTTCATTCTGTCCTTTTAAACCTACATTATAAATAGAAGTGATCTGAATTTGGGGCTGCAGCAATGTCAACTTTCCCCAAAAGTTGCAATCCTTTTGATGATGATGATGATGGTGACTTCAAGCCAGTCAAGTGGAATGAAGGGGAAGAGCCTCCAAGAGAAGGTCCAGACAGACAAAGATATTTACAACAGGAAGTCATGAGGCTCTCAAAATCGACTCTAGATAGCACCAACAACTCGCTGTCTCTCATTTATGAGTCTGAACATGTGGGAGTCGCCACATCAGAGGTAAACAAGAATCTTGAAAACATATTTTGCCGTGTTTGCATGCTAGGGAAGTAAGGCTAAACAAGGTAATATCAGAGTACTGACTATGTTTCCTAGTTAGTTAATAAAACATCTTGCAAGAAAACAACCAAGTTCAGAGAACACCAAGAATCCCACAGTCCTCCTCCTCCTCCCTGAAAACCCCACTCCCCTCTAGCACTGATGATGTTACCCAGTTGGGCAATAAAACGTCTGCAAGAAAACCACCAAGCTGAGAGAGTATCAGGGACCCCCGTGGTTCAACAATCCTGAGCTACAAAGATTGTGAACTCTTGGTTAATTATATTCTATATTGTTACTGCTTTAGCTTAAGAAAGAGAAAGTCACAGTCCCTTTTGCATAAAATATGTTTTATTGAGGAATTAAAATTACCAGCGTCCCTTTTGCCGGTTGTTTTTGGTTTGAAACACCATGTTGCTTTTGGCAGGAACTTGTACGGCAAGGAGAAGCCCTGAAGCGTACTGAACGCATGGTGGATAAGATGGATCAAGATTTAAAGACGAGCCAGAAACATATCAATAGCATTAAGAGTGTCTTTGGGGGCTTCGTCAATTACTTCAAAGCCAAGCCACAAGACATCAAACCTGAGCAAAATGGAGGCTCCCAATATCAAGGAAGCAACAGGTAGACAATTGAGGTTTTTCTTCTAAGGAAGCAGGAAGTGGGTGGGCATCCGAGTTCATCCATGCCCGCGTGACATTCGGCTTGAATTTATTACTAGATTTTTATCCCACCTTTATTACTTTATGATGCAAAGTGGCAAACATACCCTAATACTGCCTTCCTCTTTCCCCACAAAAATAAAAGAGGGGGAAAGGGGTTCGAAAGAACAGTGCGCAGCTTGGAAGTTGAAAGTGCATTCCATAAATAGTTTTTCAAAGATAGTAACTAGGTGACTGTAGTATCTGCCGTGCAAAATTCTAACTGGAGAACATGATTGACGACTCTGGGCTATGGATGTGTCCCATTGGAGAATATGAATTATGATACACCCAGAGGGGTGAGGGGAAACCAAGGTCAAGGGTGACAGTGAATGATGTTTCTCAGAGTTGGCTACACCCAGGCAGTGCCGGACATGTTAACTCCCAATAAATCATCTTTGAGCTTTGAAAATCCAGCTAGAGACTCATGATTTAAATGGGGGTAACTACCGGAATCCTGACAGCAAGGTTGGTTGGGCTGAGAGAGAAGAACTGGCCCAAAGTCATCCCAGCTGAAGTCACAGTCTCCTGGTGATTCACCCAAAGTCACCCATCCATGCCTTAAAGTGAGACTAGAGCACCCAGTCTCCTGGCAGTTGGCTGAAAGTCACCCAACCAGCTTTCATACCTAAGGTCACAGAAGTCACAATCTCCTGGTGATTGCCCAAAAGCTACCTAGTTGGTTTTCATACCTAGGTTTCTCTCCGGGTTTCTAGGCCAGCACCTTAACCACTACATGTCAGACTTTCTGAAGGGGGTTGAGAAAATAAAAACAGTCATCTTCAACGTGCAGACTTTCCAATAAGTTTCTGTGGGTTTGTGGTTGAACGCAAGAGGATGTTGTCAGCCTGAGCTTTAGCTGTACGCCCAGTAAATAAAACATTTAATACAGAAATATAGCAGAAAGGAAAACTTTTTTTTTTCCTAATGCCGTGTTTCTCAACTCTGGCAACTTTGAGAGATGTGGAACTCCAACTCCCAGAATTACACAGCTCGCTTAAAGTCCACGCATCTTAAAGCTACCAAGGTTCAGAAATATTGATCATGCAAAGCTTACTTCTGTTTGGAAGCAAGTGGAGCCGTAAATGCTGAACATGGGGAATTCCCTTTTCTTCCTCTGTCTAGATTAAAAGAAGCATTATCCGTCAGTAAAGAGCAGGAGTCCAAGTACCAGGAGACTCATCCAAATTTACGGAAGTTGGAAAACTCAGGTTTGCTTGACCTTGCTTGTTTGGCTCTGCATTTTATAGAACTTGAACATTGTCATTATTATTTTGGGCAGCAGAGCTCTCTATATAAGAGTTCCTGTGTTTATTAATCAGAAAACCACCTTGCTTAATTTGGAGGGGAATGTGTGCTAGTCTCGTACGAGATAGGCCCTTGAATGTGACTGAGTTTTTAAAAGGGATGTCCTTAAACCGGCATTTTCTTCCCTCTTTCCAGACTTCAGTTCCAGTGGAACTAGTTCAAACAACTCATCCCAGTCTGATCATTACCCCAGGAACCAGCACGTCCGTGCTTACCATCAGAAAATTGATAGCAACTTAGGTGAGTCATGATAGTCCACGTTCCCTGGTGTTAATCTTAGTTGTTTGCAGGTAATATTCATCTTATCACAGTTGAGCCCCAAATTTCCATTGCCAAACAAGACTGCTAAGTGAGTTTTGCCCAATTTTAGGACCTTTCTGGCAATCGTTGTTAAGTGAATCACTGCAGTTGTTGTTAGTAACAAGGTTGTAAAATGAATCTGGCTTCCCCATTCATTTTGCTTGTCAGAAGGTTGCAAAAGGGGATCGCATGACCTTGGGATAGTGCAACGGTCATAAATATGAATCAGTAGCCAAGCATCTGAATTTTGATCACATGATCATGGGGATGCTTCAAAGGTGGTAACTCTGAAAAACAGATATAAGTCACTTTTTTCAATGCTGTTATAACTTTGAACAGTCAGTAATCAAATGGTTGTAAGTTGAGGATCACCTGTATTAAGCCTTCTAGATTTCTGATCATCTTCCTTTAAGAAGAAAAGGATCTTGTTCCTATTTCCTGGAAGAGGAAGAATTGGGACAAAGCTACCATTATTGTCTTTCCCAGCAGACAATATTTAGGAAAATAAAGTTAATACTTTGCTCAAACCATAGTTAATATTAATCATGTTTGTTGAGCAAGCCACAATGACGTGATTTGCAATGTAATGGATTACTGACCCTAGTAATTATAGTTAAAAGTAAAGGTTCCCCTTGCACCTACGTGCTAGTCGTTTCTGGCTCTAGGGGGTGGTGCTCATCTCTGTTACAAAGCCAAAGAGCCAGCGCTGTCCGAAGACGTCTCTGTGGTCATATGGCCGGCAGGACTAAACGCCATCAAAGGCGCACGGAACGCTGTTCCTTTCCCACCAAAGTGGTCCCTATTTTTCTACTTGCATTTTTACATGCTTTTGAACGGCTAGGTTGGCAGAAGCTGGGACAAATAATGGGAGCTCATTCCGTTACGCGGTGCTAGTGGTTTGAACTGCCAAACTGTCTTAGCCACTGAGCCATGGCAAATACAGTGCAAATAGCTAAAACACCTCATATTGGCTTAACGCAGGGATGGAATTTGCCCCGCTGGGCTGCGCCAAATCCTCTTTTAATTTAACCAAGGGAATCTCATGAATAGTCTTGGATACAAACTGCCTCACAAACACCTGTGTGCTTGTCTACCTTTTGCGTTACTAATTTTACGCTTTTGTGTGTGTGTGTGTGTCTTTGCAGATGACATGTCCAGCGGGCTGGGCCGACTGAAAAATCTCGCTCTTGGCTTGCAAACCGAAATCGATGATCAGGATGAGATCCTGCATCGCCTCACCGGGAAAGTGGATACCTTGGACATCAACATCAAGAGCACAGACAAGCGAATCAAGGAAGAGCTTTAAAGGAATCCCAGGGTGTCTCTGGCCTCTGTTTATAAACTCAATATAGTTTAAGCAGCTGGAGTTTCTTTGCCCAGCTGCATTGGGAAAGTGCTAGAGAAAAGAGGTTGCTAGTCCATCTTGCCATGTGATTAAAATTGTGAATAGCCTTAAGTGCAATCTGAGAAATTTTAAGCTACTTTCTTTCACGTATAGTTCATAAAAGCACTCTGAAGCGTTGTCTTCTGGGACTTTTGATTTCGGAGGAAACATCTCAATTCTGGACAATGATTGGAAAAGATGATTACACCCTGCCTTTCAGTATTCCTTTCGCCTTAATTGTGGCAGGTATGTGCGTTGCCTACTTCACTTACTGCTCATGTATGGATTTTTATAAAAGGCTAGTATAAGAAGAAGGTTTTGCCTTACATTTCAAAGCTAGGTAGGGTGAAGATGCCTGGTGCGTATGATAAAAACCTCACCCGATTGATAGACTAGAGCTACACCAATAAAGCAGTCATTATCAAGTCAATGCTTATTCCAGTCCAAGACCGGAGCAAGTTAAAAACACTTAAGGAATATCCAGTTAAAAATTCTAGAACAAAATAATCTATATTAAAAATCACAATTTGGCATCCAATCTAGAATTTTTAACTGGATATTCCTTGAGTGTTTTTAACTTGATCCGGTCTTGGACTGTAATAAACCTTGACTTGAAGCAGTCATTTTGGGGAGGGGGGGTGGTCATTCTCCAAAGTACTTACCTACTTGATTTGTGCCAGTACAATTAAGCCTAGACTCAGGGAAAAAAAAGATTTAGATGAAGACATTTATCCAAGACTTAAAAGCTTCAGGATGGTACGTTGGGTTGGAATGCTTCCATGCAAAATGCTGCTTTTGTGGTTTTCTCTAGCAACACTTCTCTGTAGCTGCTGAGCCTTGATGACTCACTATCTTGTACAAGGTTGTTGCTGTTGCAGGTCTTATTTTAAAAATAATATTGGAAAAGAAACTTACATGGGAGAGGCACTAACTTTCCACTCAACTGGTTCCAATGGACACCTTTCAACACGGTTAAATTTTACCCGTGAGATCTGACTTGTGCTTCTATGCCCAGATTAGTTTGGGATTGTTTGATATGTGGCGTAAGTATCACATGGCTTTCTTCCCTGATGAATGAAAGGCTCATTTCTGAAAATAGTCTTTCTCCTTCTGGTTGACATTTTATTCCTGCAATGTAACTTCTCCTTTTTTGCGTGTAAGTTCTACATAATCTGTGTATGCTTGATAGGAAAATTCCAATTTTCTTGTAAGTGTCTTCAGTAAATCATTACAATGAGGAGTTTTGGAAACAGCATTTATTAAAACAATTGTTTCTCTCCCATGTTGCTATTTATTAGATACCAGCTGGAAACTTGGGTGTTTCTATGTCGATATCTCTTCAAATTGACTTTGGCTTTAATTCCTAATTCCTTTGCAGTTTGGCAGAAGCCTATTATGGCAGTGTCTAAGCACATCAAATAATTACCGTAGTTCTTTAATCCACTTCTATTTGTAGCCAAGATAAAATTTCAACAGCTAACACACTGCCACAATCGTGAGAAATATTTTTGCCTTCTGTCAAAGTATCTTATTTGGGCACAGTGAAGGCAATTTTTCCAATTATTTCTTTCTTGGGATCTTGGACGCTGATGGTTTTAACATTGAAATATTACATTCAACTAGGGGAGAAGAATGCACTTATCCTATTCTCCTTGTGGAGCTAATTTAAATCTTAAACATTTAATAAACAAGAAGACTGCATAAAAGTGCATATGAAAAATAGCTGTGAATGATCCATTTCGGTGAAATAACTAAGATACTCGCTTCTCATGTTTTTCTAGGAAAGCAGTTTTTCATTGAGAAACTTTGGGAAAGCACCCTGTTGCTCTGTTTTAAACACTTTGCCCACCGTAGTGGGGTGCAATGTTTTTTTTTTTAAAAAGGATTGTGATAAAGGATTTTAGATTTTTCAGAGTTGCTTGGGGCAGTTGCCAAGAAGAAAAGAAGATATTTCTCATTGTGTTCCTTTTGCTTTTGCTTTGATTGTACACAGGCAAAATAATCCCCACACTGTAACTTTCTTTGAGCTCTTACGTTAGCTACACCTTAAACATGAGTTCAATATTTCTCTTTTTTCTGATGTCATCTCCACACACTTCTGTCTTACCTGATTGAGAAAGTCAACTTGACCATGTGCTGGCATATGCACTTTATTGAGCTCTTCGATTGGCTAACGTTCTAAAGTAAATATATCTTATGGCTCATACCCACCCGCTATAATTGTTCTGCTTGCAGAGTCTTATCAGCAGAGAGCAAATATAAGATGGGCATGAGGCCAGGATGGGACAAAAATTCTTTTGTATTGATAAAATTCCATGGCAGGCAAAACAGATGTTTCCCCTTCTTGAACAACATTTGAATTCAGACAGGATTGAAATCTTGGGGTTTTTTTGTATACCTGTCTCTGCATATTTAATGCCCCCCCCCAATGGTTAGTTTATTGAAAGCTTCATTGGAGTTAATTTTCCATTACCTAGAATAATGAGGCTTGAGAATTGTAGACAATTGATTTGGAGGCCTTCAAAGATGATGCGGTCCTTCCTTGGAAAATGTAGCTCAGTAAATGGTGAACTACTGAGTCTTTATCATTTCTTCAGGCATTTGGCAAAACAAATATTGCTGTGCTGTTGTTTTTTCCTACCTAGACAAAACAGATTTTTGCAAAGGTAATTGTCTTTCTCTAACCAAATATTTTCATTCTTGTAACCAGCTCTATGGAAAACATTTTCCTTTATTGCTGTTTAGAAGTACATGATCTGTGAAACTGTCTCTCCCTATCTTTTTGCTGTAAACTGAGCTTATTCAAGCTTTATACATAGCTGTTGTTTTATTTTTCACGGTGTGATGGCATCGCTATAGAGTCTTCAATTTTTGAACTATGCTGAACGGGCTGTAGAATTGTCCAGTGGTCAATAAAGAGGGTTATCAATCTTGATTGGTGTTTTTTTTTGGATAATGTTGATTATTCAAAATGCAGTTAGAAATATTAAGTACCTCTATTACTTTACCTGACATGGCTTCCACTGTAGCTGAAAATAAATTATTGGCTTATTTGCATTCCCAAGTTAGTTATTCTGGGAATTGTAGTTTCAGTATATTTGGAGGCCACTGGATTGGTATAGATTCATCTGGGATATTGACAGCTGAATCTAGACCAAAGTTAAGACTCATGCATATTGAAATGTAAGCTTGTTTAAGTAATCTGCACAGACTCAAGATAATGGCCATGTTTATGAATAATTGCTTGGTAACTGCAGTAATTTGACGTAGTGTTGAATAATACACAAACTTGATTTATTGGCTCTTCATCAAAAAAAATCAGTGGGATGAAAGCAGATTGTATAAAGCCAGTGACAGCATTCTCCCTGTCCAAAAATAATAAAGGCAATTTTATGAAAAAATAAAAGTTTCAACTCCCCCAGGGAAAAAAAAAAAGCAGCTTAACCTGCTTCCATCCAGTTAACGGATACTTTTAAAAAAACCCAGTCATGTTCAAAAGAAAATAGACGGGTTGTGAAATCTGCAAGGAAATTGGAAGAAAATGAAAGCCCTCAAGAAGGTTTTTGTCTTTCAATTCCACTTCACATGACCCACACTGGCAGATATTTGTGCTCTTTATTCTGCTTATAACATCTGAGCTGCACGTTGTATATCTATTTATATAAGCAAGGCTTCAGGATCACTGCAGTTGGATCCTGGCTGCATGTTCCATAGAGGAATGACAGTAACATGAGCAAAGGACAGATAATCCTTGACTTATAACCACCATTGAGCCCTTAAAATTTCTGTCGGTGAGACCATTGGTTGAATAAAATTTTGCCCATTTTACGACCTCTCCACTGTGGTTGTTAAACGAGTAACACGGTTGTTAAGTGAATCTAGCTTCCCCATTGACTTTGTTTGTTAGATGGTGGCAAAAGGGGATGGCATGACACACACACACCCCTGGACCATCATAAATACATGCCAAGTTGCCAAGCGGCTGAATTTTGATCACAGGGAGGCTGCCACAGTCTGAAAAACAGTCATAAGTCCCATTTTTTCCAGTGCCGCTCTAATAGTCACTACGTGAACAGTTGTAAATCAAGGACTACCTATAGATCCCCAGCTCTGTGTGTCACGAACGATGTGGGTGACAGCAGGATAGCAGCAGCTTAAATCACACTTTAAAAAAAAAAAAAAATACCCCAAACCGTTGGATGAAGTCACTGCTGTTTCCTTCGCAGCTGTTACTTTGAAAGGGCTGTGGGTTGGCTCCCTTTCCTTTCTGCCAAGCTAACCGGGCCACAAAACACAGTTTGCGTGCGCTCCCAGCCAGCCAGCCCTGGCATGCGATGATGCACTTGCAACCTTTCCCAAGAGCGGGGCCATGGAGACGGAGTTGGCAGCCATCCATGCCCTTTTAAGTGGGGGGGGGGGCTCCAAACCCCAAACGGTCCCTTTGCATCAATGGCCCATTGAGAGAGAGGGAAGGGGTTGGGAAGGGGAGGAGGGAAATACTCAAATAAGGAACTCTGTCCTCTCGGTAACCTGGCAGAAAGGGCTTCTCTGTAGAAAACAACTCAGATGGCAGCCAGCATTTGAGCAAGGGGCTTTGTTCCTAGGTTAGATAGATATTGATAGACTGACTAGGTCAGAAAGAGGAAGAGAGAGATAGGTAGGTAGGTAGGTAGATGATTAGATGATGGATGGATAGATAGATGATAGATGGGTATCTAGATAGAAGATAGATGATTAGATGATGGATAGATAGCTGATGGATATAAATAAAAGATAGATAAGAAAAGGGATGGAGAGATTAGATAGACAAACATGGATAGATAAGAAAGATGGATAAGAGTAGAGATGGATGGAGTGGGTAAGAAAAGAGATGGATAGATACTGATAGACTGAGTAGGTGAAAAGGAAGATTAGAGAGATAGAGATAGATAGATAGATAGATAGATAGATAGATAGATAGATAGATAGATAGATAGATAGATAGATAATAAATAGAGATATAGATAGATAGATAGATAGATAGATAGATAGATAGATAGATAGATAGATAGATAGATAGATAGATAGA
>JANHFN010005214.1:9892-21895 GCA_032468175.1 Toxicocalamus goodenoughensis
CCTGGAAATAAGGAGAAACTTTCTGACAGTGAGAACAATCAACCAATGGAACAGCTTGCCCTCAGAAGTTGTGGGAGGACCATCACTGAGACTTTCAAGAAGAGATTGGATTGCTATTTGTCAGAAATGGTGTAATGGCTTGGGCGGGGGGGGTGTTGGACTAGATGACCTATAAGGTCCCTTTCAACTCTGATTATCTGTTATCTGTCAAACTCATGGCATCATGTTGCCATCACATGACATTTCGTGACATTTTTCCTATTTGTGGAGCTGCGTGTGACGCATCCAGTCTGTGGGCTGCCAGGTTGACATCCCTGGGTTAAGGAAAATGAAGGCCAGGGATTGGAAAAATCCACTAAAGTAAAAAACTCTTGTCTGTAGGAAATGGGCAAATATTGATTAGTAAGTGAAGGTACCATGTAGAAAAAAGAATGAAATGACATTTCAAGTTGAAGCTCATAAAATCACTGCTCTGACAAAAGGAAGCAAGCATTTTATTAGCATAAAGAAATATTTCTCACACTGCACTGGAGTGAACTTATATTGAGTGTGTTTTTGATGTAGTGCATCCTGTGTTAAGTCACCCTTGCTCAGAATTCTGGGAACTGCAGCCCTACTGCATCTGAAAAGTGGCAGGTTGGCAAAGATTGCTGCAGACTAAAAAAAGTACTTTCAGAAGCCTAGCATAGTGCATTGTTTTAGATTCATTTGCCTGGTCCTTTTTAGCATACACTTTGCTTGGTAGAGTGATACAACACTGGTGAAAAGGTTAATCTCTTTGGTTCTGCCAGTGTAGGTGTATGTTGAAGAATGTTGGCAACCCAACTATCTTGCTAATGTAGTTTTAAAAACACCTTTTATGATGCATTAAGGCAGGATTAGTCATAAACAGCTGAAACACTCACAAATTTGATTTGTATCAAACACATGTATTTCCTTATACATAACAGCTGACATATCTCATTAAGTCATGAGAACAGGTTTTTTTTAAAAAAGTAGTCTGAATTCACTGGATAAGCTAATGTTTTTTCAGCTTTTGAGAACAAGTTCCAAAAGTGTTTTTGGATTTATCCCCAGATACAATTACATTATCAGGTGACGAAAGAGAATTTGGCAGGCTGAACGTGAAGGTGTGGTACATTTTTTCTGTAGAACAGATATGGATCACCATCTTGAAAGTAAGTAATCCTGAAAAGCTTTCAGTTACTGGTTCTTGAATGGTTCCATTAAGGGCATTTGTGGGAGAAAAAAATCTAGTTTATATCCTAAACTCAGTTGTTAGGCAAGAACCATTAGGTTGACAAATAAGCCTTCTTCTAAAAACCACAGTAGTTCCATTTATTATTAAATACGCAGTATAGAGTAACCTGTTCAGAGATACACTTACTGGACACATTCAAATTAAATAGACGAATAATATGTGCATCTTTTTTTAAATTTTGTCTCACCCTACTTTAATTTCATGTTATCCAAGTTTCATTCAAGACTGGTGCATCTGGCTCCTATGAAAAAATAGAAACATCCACTGGAAAGCTTAATAAAATCATTTGTTTAAAATGATAACCATTCTAACTAAAATAATGAAAATATGTGTGAGATTTTCATTAATCATTGATACAGTAATTCCTCATTCAGTTCCTCTTTTTGCTGATTCTGTCTTTCTATAACACATGTACACATACATACTCCCAGGCAATCTCACCGTATCTTTCTCTGTGTAATCCCATACACATCCTGAGTACATCTAGGAACAATAAGACATTTTAATTTTATTTATTTATTTATTGGTACAATTGCCTGTCTCACCAACAGTGACACTAGGCAGTGCACAATCATATAAAACACCAAATGTAAAACAACAGATAAAAAAAATATAATAAAAAAATCATTATCATAACTCCCCCCCCACGAAATATACAAATCTTGTGTGAAGGGGAGATAAAAATGCCCCACTTAATGGATCCATCTAAGCAAGTCTTAATGGACAATGACACCTTTTATACAAATGAACATCATTATTGATTCTAGCTAGATTTTATTAGCAATAGATGAAATGCTATACAAACTGCTTTATACTGAGTTGGAGCATCTTCCATTACATCTACTCTGGATATAGACAAAACTAGAATTTTGCTGTATGAAATCCTTTTATTTGAAAATAGGTGGAATTGAATTGGGACAGTGAATATACAGAGTACATACTGTTTCATAAACCAGTACATCTTTAGACATAACAATATTTGGAAAAAGAATACTTTGTGCTTTAATCTACTTCATTTCATTATAATTTTTATTGTGTTAATTCATGATTATTAACTATTCTGGATTCATGAAAGTATAAGAAAGAGGCATTAGTGTAACTTTTATCTTAGACAGCCAGTATTTAATCACTTTTTCAGCAATAATTATCTAAGGCAATAATTTTAATTGGCAAGGTTGCCTTGAGAGTTTATGCAGTTGAAGAACCATATTTTATAGTAAGATGAATAATGTTTATCATAAATAAAGCAAACTAACATAAGGAAATTAAGCACATAGTTGTGTTTTCCAAGATTGCATTGTTAATTTTCAATTTTGTAGTGCAAAGATTTGAACTGGTCATCTACTTGTGAAGAACATCCTCAAATATCCATCAAAGGAATCCTCACCCTACACAAACCAGTGCAGTTCAGATGTTTAGCAAAAGAAGCTTCCAATGTAAGTAGCCCTTTAAAAAAAATCTTATTTCAAAATTCTTTTACATGTAATATGTGAATTGATAAAAGCAGAGACACAAGAGTGATTATGGATAAGGATTTTTCCCCCAAAATTTTACATTTGACTGTCGCTTGCCTTTAGGACATTGAGTTCATGGAAACCTTTGTGTTTGCTATTAAACTGCAACTTCTCCAGACTGCAAGACTTGTGTTCAAAGTACAATCCCTAATTCCCAGGAGAAAAACTATAGGAGAATGCATTTTGCCCCTGCGAAACCTCAGTTCACAGGAAGTGGATTATTGGCTGATGATAACACCACCTTCCAAAGCTTTAGTAAGTTAAAATATCCCAAGGATTCTTGAAGGAGATACACAGGGCTTTATGCAAGAACAGAAATGTAGAACTGGTTTTTGTCAGTCCTTTTGTTTATATTCATTCATTCTTCCCCACTTTTATCAGGAGCCCCCAATGCTGGGAGGGGGGGACATGCAAGGAGAAAAGAGGTCCCTCACTTGTAGCCCCTATCAGCTAAGTCTTCCACATTCACTTCTTCCATTGCCAAATTGCAACCTGTTCCTTTTTATCTACAAGGTAATGTCTGAAAAATTATAAACAGGGTGCAAAGTCTATAATTCTTCACATATTTCAACTCCTTCTTCCACTGTTGTAAATTCCCCTCCATCCTTGCTATACATTCACAATAGCTATATATCTCTAATATAATAGTTTTTATTCTGAGGCTGGATTATATAACAGGATTTGACTTGTTTCAAAAAGGATAGCCTTAATAAGTTTGTTGATTTTCTTTGGTCTGACCTACCTTGAACAGCTGATATCTTCACAAGAAAATTAAAACTATATATTTTTTTGAGATAGCCTACATAAGAGACCCTTGCAAGGCAGTATCTTACCCTCCTTCATTTACTCCACGAATCAGTGAAATATTGCCTGCTTATGAATACTATCTTGCTTCCTAGAATTTGTAAGCCCTTTTTGTGTGGCAAGGGTTCTTGAAAATATCTATCATCTTATTTACTCTCCATATGTACAACAGATTGGCATTCCTCTGAAATGGAGCTACATTGGTAATGAAAGTATTTTAATTATAAAATTCCATCACTATAGAATTTCACACAAGGAAGTTATATTGCAGCTTCACTTATTAACATCTACCAGAACTGGCTCTAAAGAACCAGAAAATGAATTCCATGAACCAAAGGTCATCCCAATCTCATGAAAAAGTCTTTAGAAATGTAGGGCAGTTTAAAAAAACAATTTTAAAAAACAATTTATAATCTGGGGGGAAAGGATTCTGCCAGTTTAAAGGGGAAATTCTACAGAAATCCTGACAGCACTTTCCAAAAAACATATACAATAGGATTTTTTTTAAATCCCAATCTTGATTCTGGCAAATTTGGAAGGATCAGAACTTATAATTATATAACATACAAAAGTAGCATTATCAGGCAGTTTAAAAAAAAGATAGAGCTAATGTTTGATTAAACTGAAAGTCTGATCTTTTCACTTCACACCTGTGTAACAAAATATTTTATTTGTGAAACTTGGCTAAAATGAAGATGGAACATTTCTTTGCTCTTTGACTCTCTGTGCAGGTGTGTTCTGCAGAATTGAAAATAGGCACCTGTTTTCAAGCAGTAAACAGCCGGATCCAGTTGCAAATCCTGGAAGCTCAGAACCTTCCAGGTTCATCCACACCATTGTCTTCAAGTAAATACTATAGTCTTATTGGTCAAATTCCATAAATGAGAGCATGTTTAAATACAAAATTACACATCTCTGTGTGTCTGCTGCTCTGTGTGATTTATGATTATATAATGACTTTTATATAAAGGCATGTCATATCTTGATCTACTATCTAGGCTTCCCAGATACATAAAAGTAAAACTAAAAAGAAACAATTTCTCAGTTGATCCTGTTTATTTTAAAATATGCTTTCTTAAAGCCTGTTATTTAATATTCAAATATGTTTAGAAGTTTGAATAGAATTATACAGGTGTGGGGGTGTTGCAGTCAAGATAGCAATAGGCTACCTTTTCTGTTACAATCATTGACTGGCATGGACAAAGTTAACAGGGAAAATTGCATCATCAAGTAGAAGGATGAATTCCATTGGTCTTTATAACAGCCTGATAGTGGGAACTGAAGCTGCTTGAGCAGAGTTTGTTTCCAAGAGGTGAGCAGTGTATTCTATGCCTTAAAATGCATCAGCCCTGAGGGGGGGTATGATATGCCCATCATATTCAAATATATTGCATCAATTATAATTAACAGTAACATATTATTTCACTTTGGGATTTCAAACTTCACACAATGAAAACATTTTAAAATTTGTCATTAATTCTACCATAGATTTTTTTGTAAAGATTGTGATGCTCAGCACTGAAGGATTGGTTGATAAGAAAAAAACTCGTTTGCTGAAATCTACTAACAGTCAAGTAAAATGGGGAGAAACTCTGATGTTCCCTGTGAGCCAGAATGAACATGGAATAAACTTTCTCATCAAACTCTATAGTAGGAGCTCAGTGAGAAGAAAACATTTCCTGGGACAGGTTGGTTTGTTTTTTTCCCTATGATACCCAAAGCAAAGATTTCTAAATTCTAAAATTTAAAATTCGTGCAGACTACAAATTTTGCTTTTTAACAAAAATGTTACCATTAATATAATCCTGGTTGAAATAAAAGAGGAATAGGAAACCTGCAGTCCTCCAGATTTTGCTAAATATTGTCCAGCCAGTTAATATTCAGCAATTTCTTTAAATATGGATTTAATTTCATGGCTAGATCCTTTAAAAATTTATCTCATTATGAATAAATAATTTTGTACTATAAGTAATTTCCTCTTATGCAATTTTATGTCAGAAATCTCAGATTTACGACTCAAAGAATTGTCAGATACTAATTTCCATTCCATTTTACAAGACACAGGTAAAGTATTATTAGGAGAGAAAGATTAAATGCTCAGAAGGTATTGTAGCAGAAATCTCCAGATCATGGGATGTAAAAATTAGTCTTTTCCAAAATCCTAAAAACGAAATAAAAGATAACAATGTTTTTAGAATCCATTTTTTAAATAAAATGCATATTTTTATCATCATATGTGGGTCACTCAGCATACATGTTCTTGATTCATATTTTGTATTGTGTAAACATGATTTTATACACTAATCAAGATAAATGTCAAAAACAGCTTTTGCTGACTTCTTTATAATGATTCTTTGTTTTTCTTATCATGCAGGTTTGCTTAAGCAGTGACAGCAACAGTGCAGAAGCTGCTGATCAATGGAGGGACACAATTGCTAATCCAGAGAAGGTTGTGATTAAATGGCATAACATTATTCCAGCGTGATACTGCTTTGAACAGCTCTTTTGGTTCTGATTTGGACTTGAGCCCTGCGACTTTTGCACTTATTTAAAATGATCAGCCATCAGATAACAAAGACAGTAAAGAAATATCTATATGGATGCATATAATATCGTCTCTGCACAAGAAAATCACAGAGGAAGCAACAGAGTTTAAAAAGGAAGCATAAGTTGGAAATCCTAGCAAAATACATGAAAAGCCACAGTGAAAAATTAGTGGCTTGATTATTAATTGATTGTTGATCTATAAGGCTTACATGTGAAACATTTTAATATTTATATTCTAAAACAAAAATTAATTTAAAAACTTTGTATAGATTTTAGTGAAAAATACCATAGAAGGGCTAGCCTTCAAGAAGATTTTGTATCAGTGGACATCCATGTTTCAACTATTGTTTTGCTTCTAAAAGTATTCTGTGGACACTTTATTATTTCTACCAACATGTTGAACAAGTGAGTAAGATAGGCAGGGGAGGTAGAAGTAATACTTTACCGTTTAAATTCTTGAAATAAACATTTTAAGATAATTTTTGAGAATAGTTGTTGTGTTGGATAGTAAATTTGAGAAACGGGCAGGGAAATAACAATTCTTTTGTTCATCAGTTCAATTTTACAGTTCTTCTTCAATAAAATTTGCTTTATTGTTTTGAACAGAGAGATATATTAATAAGAAGTATTCCAATGATGAAATTCAGTAGAATCTGATCTCAGACTTAGAACTAACAGGGCCCCAGTATTCTGTGTTTTAGGAAAACTGAATTCACCAGTCCTTATAAAATGAAAGAAACAAAACAAAATATGCAATCATCATTCTAACCAATTATTTTGAAAAATAAGCACTTTCCCACCTTTCAGTATTTTAAGATAATATATAAAGTGATAAAGGCTTATAGAGCTTGTATGCCAAACAAGTCCATGGATAACTAACTAAACTGGCACCGTTTATATAGATTTGTAGAGTCCCCAGATTCTCCAGTCTGAACCATGTGAGACCAATGGCCATAATCAAGCAATAATTTCTAGAGATAAAACCTTTTTAAGGCACAAGGATCTGCATTTACTGCACACAATTCAGTGTCTTGACAACGGAGATATTTGGCAAAAAGATTGGTAGTTGAAATAGGCACTGCAGCAGATAAGCCATTGGGGAAAATGGATCAGTAACATCTGAAAAACCTTCATGGGGATTTGAAATGCAGCATGATTTAACTTGAATGCCTTCCTTGCCTCTTTCATTAGATTATCAGTTCACACTGAGCTTTAAATAAATAGGATTCAGTTTGCCTCAAAGCTGTTGCCATATGAACCTGGAAGGGCACGTTTAACATCAACCCTCATGCTGTTGTAATCTCAGGAGTATTTGTCAGACGAAGCTCCCAAGAAGGACATGGAACAATTCAGGCAGAGTTCAGTTCTTTATTTGCTTTCACATAGCAGACAGATTCTTGCCGGACCAAACCCTTACTAGCCCCAGCCTTATGGATGCACCCTGAGAGATTCTAAGGAGTGGTTATCCTTACTTTCTTCCTCTGTCTCCTCTCCAGCACTGAGATGTGCTGCCTCTTGTCTTCCTTCTCTTTCTGGAATCTGCTCTCTCCTTCGTGGGAGACAGTCACTTCACACCAACTCCCCCTCTGTGGAAACCATCTCACACAATACCATTCCTATTTCTCATAACATGTAAAGTACACAGGATACTTATATGCAATGATCAGAAATGAAACCATACATAATTCCAGCAAATGAATATTTTAAAAAATAATTAAACTTCAGAAATTCTATTTCTGCAGCCTCTGTTGAAAACATTAGGAATTGCTACAAGCAGTGTTACACTACTTTAAAATGTACTGGTTTCAAAAACGACAAGGCTCGAATCTGAATTCTGTTTCAGTCAGACTTGGCTGATGTTGGTGATGTATGAAACATAATGACTTATGAATCAGAAAGTATAGTTGTAGAGTGATTAGCTGGAAGAATCCAGATTTTTATGAGGAAAGAGGAAAAAAAAGGCACATGTAGAAAAGGCATTAATTAATTTTCTATGACAGCATACAAAACCAAAGTTCAGGAGAGATGAACGAATTAAGTGAAAAAGTGATCAAACTAAAAGCCACACTAAGAAAATCAAATGAAAACAATTATGGGAACATAAAACTGGAGAAGACATAGAACTGTATTTAACTCCAAAACAATCTGGAATAATTCAGGAAAAAAACTCTTTGTAATCCTCAAAGATTATAATTAGGTAGCAAAAATTTTGCTATGTAAGCAGTCCTTGCTTAACCAGTCACTGAGCAACCATTTGAAGTTACAACAGACAACACTCCAAAAAATGATTCTTTTGGCCAAAAATCTCTATTGGAATAGGTTCACTTCATGACTATCACATTTATTTAATGATCACCATGTTTGCTTAATTATTGCTGCAAAAATCAGGCATAATCACATGGTGACCCACTTAACCACAATGGGTTGTGATTTTACAACCTTTTTTGTGGCAGCTGTTAAGCAGATATGACAGTAATTCTGGGCTCAATTATGGTCGTACATTGAGGACTACCTGTATGAATTAAATGTTAACTTAGTTGGATTTAAATCTGGAGAAGCAAATGAAATAGTGGTAGATATAGCAGCTAGTCTTTCGGAAGAGCCCTGGTTCTCGGTCTCAGCAAATAAAAAGCAAATAAATGTGGCTTGCAATGCATTCAATATAGTCACTGTACAGCTGAAAAAATGGATTGTTTAGAAGTTGAATTAGAAATTTAAGTCCAAATTTAAATATCCTGCAGTTCTTTGGTTAAGACGTTTATTAACAATGTACTTTATGTACATCCAGTTCATGGTAAATGTGATGTTAGTCTGTCATTATAAAAATCATTTCTCTACTCTATTGCAAAATGATTGGTAAAAAGAACAATACTATCTTTTTAAGCAAAATAATCACTGAAATTAGAACAATGAAATTATGAGCAAAATTGCTTTAACGGTCTTGGTTCAGTATTTTATTTCTTCTTATTTTTTATAAACATTGTACATGTACTTGTTATCTAGTAGGATAAATGCAGATCTTATTAGGGCTTCATGCAATAATAACATTCTTAGGGAGCTCACGTTCAAATATCAGAATATATAGAATTTCTACTGAATTTATAGTACTGTAATACAAAAATGACCAGCTGGTTTATTATAAATGTATATGCTAATGCATATTTTTATGAATATATACAGTATGTGTGTGTTGATGCCTGAAGCATTTGTATAAATAGATTCTAGTCTGACTTTTGCCTTCTACCTGTGGTCTGATCTGTTTAGCAAAAGTCTCTAGCCAAAGCATGCTTTTTCAAATGATAAAAATATGCCTGAGGAGTTTCACATGTGCACATACACATAATACACATGCACATATGAACACACACATACACACACACACACACACACACACACACACAGATTATTTTACTGAACAGAACTCAAGCAAAGAGGGGGGAAATATCTTTCTCACAGCTTCCTGATGATGGTGTGAAGCTGAGTAGAGTATCCCAGAATTTCACATTATGCAACATGCTAGGCCTCATGCCAGGACTTTGTTTAAGAAGGGTGTGAAATGAATGGGCGAACAAGCTGGTGATGCCAAATGTTAATAATGACGTCACTTTTAATCTACATCATGAATAATCCCGGATCCTGACACAGCTGTACAGTACACGTCAAGTCTTATTATTAACCTACATGCTGTTTTTATTGACAATTAACTACATTGCTGGGGTATATTTTTGGTTAATTATTAGAAAACAAACAGAGTATATACCTTGTATGAATAGTTACAGCAATTCTGTAGGCACCTGCAATTTTTGGAGAATAGCCTGCTTTCTATAGCCTAGTTTTGTGGAACTGTTACACGTGGCTTCAAAGTAGCACCTGGCCTTAGAAATGGTCTTTCTTCTGCAGTATGCTGGACAAAGAGAACTGATACATTTTGGACCTCTTTTTAAACTCCTTTTATGTTGGCCTTTCCATATTACTTGTTTTTATTTTAGTTTTTAACATGATAAAATGCTTTAAAATAAAGAGTTGATTAATACAGTACTTAGTGTTGCTAAAATTAGGACAATTCTGAAAATTAAGAAGTTGAGAATTATTCCAGAAGTTTTTACATTCTAACTTGTCATTTGCTGATTGGTCACTCATCACTACATTATTATGAAGACCTGTGTACATGAAGCTTGTGTTTATATGTGAACTTCCCAGTTTGGAAGATGTCATCTGAATCATCTCTTCAGATCCCAATTAAGCTATAAGCGAATATGAACAATTTTATCTTCAGTCTCACAAATATGTGGTAGTAGTCAGTAGGAAGATCACCTTTTCTATTTTTACCCCCCTAATAAGAAACTTAAGGATGATTTACAGGAGGTGTAGTAAGAATATAGAACTAATAATATTAAAGATATAGTCATTTCTTTGATCACATTCATTCTTTTATGATACCCCCTGCTCTGTTGTTTCTTTAACTTTCATTCCCTAGAGCTCCTTGGTTTTCCAAGATCTCCAAATTAGGGTAGGCCACTTGAGGGGGCAATTTCCCCCATGCTCTCCAAAAAAGAATTTCAAAGCAAAACTAGAGATATGGTAAAAAAAAATTCAAACTTGGCAATGTTAAGATCAACTTAACAACAACTCCCAGAATGTTTTTGTACTCTGGGAGTTGAAGGCCACACATCTGAAAGTTTCCAAGCCTGAAAAACACTGTATTAGACTGCAACAAGTGGAACAAAATCCTCTACTCTCTTCCTCAGTTGCCACTACAAAATATTTTATATTAATACGTCAGTTTTATGGATCTTTGCCCCAATGACAAAGCATCAAGATATACAGTTAAATATGCTGGTGAATTAAGCATTTGTGTGCAAAGAAAAGCTAACTGTAGTTTTGCTCATTTACTTCACTAAGCATCAGTTAAATGTGATACAAAGGGATTTTGTGTCAAACATTAAATCGTGGGGGGAGGGTGTTATTAAGAAGAAATGTTGCTGTTTTAGTCATATCTGGCTAAAGTAGCCTTAAATAATAAGACCAAACCCAGTTTTAAACATAGTATAAAAACGAATATATGTTTCTATGCTAGCAGAAACTATGCCAATTGAAAAGTAAACTTCTAAACAAATATAAACTTGACTTTTTGTTGAGGTTAATTACATAGGAAATGATGAATTGTTTTTAAAAAGTTCACACTGAGTTTTATTTGCTGATTTGATATCCATTTTTCTGATTAAGTGAGACCTTTTTATTGAATGATAAAATAAAGCGATAATGAAGAATTGCTACATGACTAACTGGGTGGAGTCCCTTTAGTCCCATGCAATGACATTCATTTTTCATTGTTTTAGCCCAAAGAAGACCTTTCTTTGTTTGGAACTAAAGCAAAATTCACCTGGGAACTAAAGCAAAATTCACCTGGGAACTCCACCAGGAACACTTGATAGAGTCAGTTGGCTAAGTTAAAGTAATTGCACAACATATTTCTCTTTCCCTTATGGTTTGGCTTGCAATAAACGGTGAACAGGGCCAAGGATTACTTGCATCACCTTTATCTGCATGCTTTTTTTTATGCTGACTGGATTCACACATCATTTCCTGGCTTGGAACCAAACCCATCAGGCCCAATGCACCTAGAATTTTGTCACTTATGCCAGTGGTGGGATTCAAATTTGTTTTACTACCGGTTCTGTGGGCATGGCCTGGTGGGTGTGGCGTGGCTTGGTGGGCATGGCAGGGAGAGGATACTGCAAAACCCCCATTCCCTCCCCACCCCACTAACCTGCTTTCCAGCTCCGTTCTCCTATGCAGGGCAACAAAAGAAGATCCAGCCAATCAGCTGGGACTCAGGAGGCAGAGAATAGATGGGGGCGGGGCCAGTCAGAGGTG
>JANHFN010005214.1:27926-38944 GCA_032468175.1 Toxicocalamus goodenoughensis
AGAATTCTTTATTGGCCAAGTGTGATTGGACACACAAGGAATTTGTCTTGGTGCAAACGCTCGCAGTGTACATAAAAGAAAAGATACATTTTTCAAGAGTCAAGAATCATCAGGTACAACGCTTAATAATAGTCATAGGGTACAATAAGCAATTGAATCATACTAGGAAACAGTAAATATAAATCATAAGGATACAAGTGACAAAGTTACAGTCATACAGTCACAAGTGGGAGGGGAGGGGTGATAAGGAGTCATGAGTGATGATTATGACTCTAATGTGATTTATTTGTTATAAATCTACACTAGCTCCCATTAATTCTGTCTTTAAAATGCCTGTCTAAATGCTCCTATACAGTACATGCTGTGATATCAATGTCCTTTTTGAGCTACAGGCTCCACAAAAATATACAGTGTCTCAAGAGTAATCACACTCTATATTTATATAAGCATCACTGAACTAGCAGTTTTATTTACATTTTCTTTTCTTTTCTAACTCCAAGTGTGAGATTTGGCTTTGCTGTTGCAGAGTAGCCTGATATTTTCATTGATCTGTTAATTGACGATTTAATATCCATTTTCTGAGTTTACTATCAGCTCTGGATTATGCATATGCAAAATCTGAGGTTTACATACAAGCATGCATCACTTTACATTTGCTTGCATTAAATTACCATCACTGGACTTTTCCAACTCATCTTTTATTTTATTGATCTGAACAATTTGATAGCATCAGAAAACCTGGCCATATTGCTCCTCACTTCTAAATCTAAATCTAAATCATTTTAATACTCTGGTGGGCAAACCTTCTGCTGCAAGTAAAAATACGTGTCAGAGCTGGATCTTTTTCCAGTAATTTTCCAAAATACTTGTCAGAGCTGGACCTTGTGAACATGCAGGATTATTCTGGTTTTGGAGCTACTGATGATGACATTTACTAATTTACCAGGAATGCTTTCTATCAACTTTGGCTGATTCATGAGCCATAACTACAAACCCTTTGTAAAACAAGGTGATTTTGTCACAACAGTTCATATTTATATGAGATTGTCAGGCCCCTAATATCAGCTACATAGATTATCCCAATATTGAATCTATTAAACAAATGGGTACAACAAAATAGCTTTTATTGAGTTGCTTCTATTATTGTGAACTCTCTCTTGCAGAATGTGTATTTTACCTCTTCTTTTTAAAATGACAACAATAATAATAATGGGCAATAACAATCTTAATTGCTGTTGCTTTGATTCATGTTCCAGTGTTGGATATTTTTATTAAGGGGCAGAAGACACATAAAAGTAAATTGAATGAAGTGACAATGAATTACTTAAATGGTATCTGCATGGCAAAACAAGAAGAGACAGGATCAAGGCTCAGCTGGTTGTGAATAAATAGGATTTGAATATGGACTGAATAGAAGAATGAGTGGTCAATATGCTGCTTGAAGACATGAATGTAGACATGTATTTTTGCACTGTGCCCTATTGTTGACCAAGAACCCTTTAGATTTTTCTCCCTAAAATAGTTAAAAATGTGTACATCTAAATGAAGAAATCAAATAATTACTTCTTCCCTTTGTTTCAGGAGACTGACTTAGGTTTTGATGATCCTTTATCTCCACATTATGTTACTGAAGAGCAAATGCTGTTTTTTCACCATGGGCCACCAGATACCATACCAACATTCTCCAGCTTACACAGTGGAAAACGCATAGTTTATAAGTAAATATCAATAGTATATAAATTATTCTGTTTTTTAAAAAAATACACCAGTATTATGAATTTTAAAACTTTGTTTCCTAGGAAAAATAAATAGCACTCATTCTTAAAATACAGATTTAAGGGACGAAACATGTAATATACCTGGCACAAATAATTTCAAAATGAAATCACATTTGTCAGCATCTGAAATTAAATTATTCCAGTAATGCAGAATTGAGATTAGACAAGACACCTTTAACATTTCTTTTTGATTAGAGTATAGAGACCTGATTTGTACATTATGGTAAAGTATAATATGATTTATTTGGTTTTGATTCAGCATGTTATATCAACCCAGCCACTGTGGTTTGAGAACCATACATAGTTGGAAGATTAGCGCAAGAGGAGCTATTTTTTACAGGCTACTAAAAGTCTAGAATGGACAGGGCTGACATACTCAGCTATTCTTGAGGCCAGGAAGGACTTGTCTTCTCTTATTTTAAAAGGAAGACAATGAAATACTGTGTCACTTAAAATGCTAAAGTGTCATTAGATTTCAGAGGCGTGATCCTGAGAGGCTTTTGAATCTCAAAATGTGGAACAAAGGCCTTGTGTAACACAAAAATCATAAATTTCACATCCCTTAATGCAGTGGTGGGATTCAAATATTTTTACTACCGGTTCTGCGGTCGTGGCAGGGGAAGGATACCGTAAAATCTTCAGTCAGAGGTAGTATTTGCCGGTTTTCTGAATTACTCAAAATTTCTGCTCCCGGTTCTCCAGAACTGGTCAGAACCTGCTGAAAACCACCTCTGCCTTAATGCTAGGTGCAAATACCTGTGGCTTTTAAAAAATTATTAAAATAAATCTAATTCAGAACCCAGTTTTGGATATTTTATTTTAGTATTTTACATTGCCACTACTGTTGGGTCTTGGTAACTGTTTAACAGAAATATGCATTTATTGAAACACTTGGGGGGTATACGTCAACAAACATTGTTTGGGTTTTAGCCTTGCTGGATTTGTGATTTTAGGGTTTGTTCACTCTTCTTTTGTTAATAGTTCTAGGGACCAACAGTATTTTTTGTCTGTGAGAAAATTTTCTAGTGTGGGAGTTGAAAAAATATGAAAACTAAACTTTGGATAGATAAGATGTTGGAATACTTCAAAATAACTAGGAACTGGGGATTTTCTAACAACTACAGAAAGTATTCCAATAGAAGTAAATTAATTATTTCTATTGCCATCACATAACCAATATAAGCCTTTGGCACTCACTGAAAATGCCAAGAAATTTCTGTAAATATTAAAAAATGGAAGCCATAACTAGTCAGGGAAAATGATTGCTTATCTAAGACCTTTATGTCAGATTCCTTTTTGGTAGCTTTTGTGGTAAATAAAAGTTTGTTGAATCTGTCTGTTGAAGTCTGCAAATACAATGTCTACAATCTTCCAGGAATGATCAGATATGGTTGATTAATTTCAACCATCCTTGGTTCTCCTGTTAGTATGAATAAGGAGGTGAACAGAATATCAGATAAGAAGGTGTATAAGAGCTCACATGATTGAAGAAACTATTATCAATATAAAGCATACACACATATGCTAATATGCTATTTGTTGGGTCTATTTTTGGGCAAGTTTGACAACCATTCCAAATAATGCTTAATACTGAAAATCTTTCCATTTCAAAAGATAATGAGTCTCCTACAAAAAACAATAATATGTTCTCTGAGTCAGCTTCTCCATATCCAGTTGTTGTAGGTTAATGGAAGTTAATAACAGGTTTTGCCAGATGTTTCAATACTTGTAGAGTTATACTTGTTTCAATACTTGTAGAGTATTGTATACTTGTAGCTATACATTTCAATACTTGTAGAGTTATAATTAAATATAAAAGATCAATTATTATATTAATGTTACTTAAAATAAGAAAATTCATGTTTGACCTATATATTAGAATCCCACTGTTTAATAAAGTCCTGGAATAATGTCAAGCCAATTACCTATAAAATGGAAGAGAACATTGATGGCCACAATGTGCCTGGTATGATGACTTTGAAAAGGAAAAGTATTATGACCCCTAGTAAATCCTTAATAAGGTCATTATCTGAACAACTTATAGAGGAAACTTTAAATCAAACCTGTTTCAGACAATTTCCTGAGGAAAAGCATGGTTGATATTCTTTGGAGGCTGGAAGATTTAAAGCAAACCATGTTAGAGCTTCATACTGACATAGTTCCTTTCAAAGTTCTACCTACATCATATTATTATGCCAGTGTTGGTGAAATAAAAATATATAATTGTTACTGTTAAAAAAAGTTCTACTTACCTACCTCTAATAGCCAAGATTCAGAATTCTAAAATATAATCCCATCAATTCTTAAAACGTATTGATAAAGTGTTACCTTGTGACATGTCAATGACAAATAATTTCAAACTTCTCTTCTTTTCTTCAAGCTTTGTCATTTATCTTATGTACAGTAGTAGAATTCAGGAGGAAAAAGAAGCCCAAACAAATCTTATGAAGGTATAGCAGCAGTGAAAAGTATGGAGATTCCCTTAAACTTGACATCCTGCTGAACTCCACTAAACCCCAATGAACAGAGAACGAATTTATTTATCATGGAGCTTGTTCCAGAGGTTTTAATCTGCATATTAAGGATCAAGCACTTCCTCTTATAATATGCAGAATCAAGGATTAGTTATTTTCCCCAACTGGGAATCCCTTAGAAGGCAGGTTTTAGCACATACTACCCCAAAGCAGAAAACAGGACCAAACCTAGAGGACTTCAGAGAGAAGAATGCCATATGACAACCTATAATTGTGGTACATATAAAATGCAATTGGACAAAACTATCAAGTTAATAATATTTACTTTTTTTAAGGCCAGGAGGATCAGGTGTAATTTACTCAGTCTTCTCAAGTTCGAATCCTGAAGGAACTGTATCATCTATCTTGGTAAATGTTCTGGAACATTTTCCTATTGAATCTGTAACTGACAGCCCTTGTACAGCAAATACTTTAACCATTCTACCACCTCTCAATTCTACCTCTATTTCATATCAACTTAAACTTACGACTGCAGGTATGTTGATCGTTCGATAATAAAAGACCTTTGGTTCTGAATTTGCTTCTGTGAGTCATGCTTCTGTACCCTTTAGTATTTCTCTTAAATATCAGCATTTTCTAAATTCTGAATAGCTATACTTTTTAATGCTTTAAGTGTACTATTGTGGTATCTGAAATCCTCTGGAAATCCTACAAGAATAAGAAAAATGTTAACATTATGATTATAATGTTAAAAGCCATATTTTTGTTATACAAATTGAATGATATTCCATTTCAGCTGGTTACCATTGGTCAAGTTCCAACTTAAACAAAACATTATAAAATTCCAAATTATGGTTTCTCAAACACACATTCAATGTTTCCTCAACCTGATCAGGGATCCAAATCCTGCAAATTCTCTCAGGTGTTTATTATGCTGAGACTTTTGAACTATCAAGATTGGAATTTCCCAGGACCCAGGGAAAAATGGCAAGCAGTAAATGGCAGGTCTTCCTGATCAATTCCCTATTCTCTATAAAGCCCAAACCCTGCTTTAGGTAGGAACCATGTCTTGATTTGTTCTTTTTCTTGTGATTCCATTGTCTGCAATCTAGTTGATTTTCTCACATAGTGAGTAACCTTTGAGGCTTCCCCACCCTATCCTCAGGACATACATTCCCTCTTGTGTATCTAATTACATTGCTACAAGTTTTGCACTGCATTCTGCTCTCCCACAGCCCCTTCCTGAAGACACAAGACCAGAATCAGATCATCAGAAGTAGGACAGGGATGGCAGACCAAGGAAAGAAATGAGGGGTATAATCTTTATAATCATCTTCTGGGCCACTTGTCACTCAGTCATTTCAGCCCACAGGATCCAAAAATTCATTTGAGAGGGGTGGGCTTTTCCTGTGAAAGGTACCTGGTATATTTGTCCACATTCCTGTGCACACTATGACTACTGGCTGTCTCCTGATGGGTGTGTATAGGTTACACAACTGGACCACAATCCCCAACTGACTCCTCATGAGTGTGCTTTTCCCCTGTACCATTTCTGTACATTGTATTCTCTCCCAAGGGATTATCAGCAAGCACTTACCTCCTCCTGGCTCCTCAATTATCTGCCTCCTTCAAAGACACATCAGTCTTTGTTTTATTTATATATCTTTGAATTTCTGAGCCTGAAAAAATGATTTTTGTTGAATTACTACTTTATTTCCAGTGGCTATAGTCATTTTCAGGGACACAGTGGCTCAGTGGCTAAGATACTGAGCTTGTTGTTCAGAAAGATCGGCAGTTGGTGGTTTGAATCCCTAGCATCATGTAACGGAGTGAGCTCCCGTTACTTGTCCCAGCTTCTGCCAACCTAGCTGTTTGAAAGTATGTAAAAATGCAAGTAGAAAAATAAGGACCACTTTGGTGGGAAGGTAACAGTGTTCCATGCACCTTCAGCATTTAGCCATGCCAGCCACATGACCACGGAGATGTCTTCGGACAGTGCTGGCTCTTCAGCTTTGTAACGGAGATAAGTACCACCCCTTAGAGCCGGAAATGACTAGTATGTATGTGCGAGGGGAACCTTTACCTTTACCTATAGTCCTTTTCAGACCTCATTTTTAGATAAAGAAAACATGGTTTCCTGAACTTCAGAATGAGGGACAGATGCCATGCTAATAATGTTAATTATAATCTTTATTAAAATGCTGATAACGAAGCCTAAAAAAATACAGGCAATATTGTCACTTGGAGTCCTTTTGTCAGTTTGGGCTACAGCGTTTTAGTTGGTTGTGGGCTATCCTCAATAGTTCATCGGTTACTTTGCAGTGGATCACCTATTGAACTGAGCTAATGTTTGCTGGTTTGTTTACGCCCTGCCATTTTTATTTTTAGAAATAACTTGGCATGGTGAACATATCCAACACACTTTATCATGCACTCTAAAGTATATCTTCTGCAGTATATCTTTGCCTTACCAGTACTACTGAAACAGCATAGTGGTTAAGAACTTCACAGCATAAAGAA
This sequence comes from Toxicocalamus goodenoughensis, assembly GCA_032468175.1. Classification (NCBI taxonomy): domain Eukaryota; kingdom Metazoa; phylum Chordata; class Lepidosauria; order Squamata; family Elapidae; genus Toxicocalamus; species Toxicocalamus goodenoughensis. The sequence goes on from JANHFN010005214.1 coordinate 34,699, forward strand.
TATTGTCTAGTTGAAAGGATTTACCTTGGCTTTTTCTCCACATGTTTACCATTTTCTGCGACACCTGAGGCAGAATATTTTCATTCTCAATTCCCAGAAAGCCCATAGTTATGTTTGTTTTCTCATTCTAAAGAAGAATAACAAGCAGAATTAATCTGAGAGGGCTACCATACATGGCTAGTAAACTATGATGAAAATGTGTTTTTTATTGTTAACTAAAGTATAAAATCTAAGATTCCTTTTATTAAGTGAAACTGGCATAGGTCAGGTAATTACTATTGAGTAAATTAGCCTTATTAGTTATAATGTCAACTCATGTTTAATGACAGTTGTGTTTCTCTCTGTGTGATTTTTTTTCAGGTGCTAATGTATTTAAGCCAACTGATGTTGAAAAGACAGTGGTGATTCCAGGCATTAGCAGTTTCTTTATCACTGAGGTTTTGGATGATCTTAATGCTTTAGGGATTACCACTTTGCCTGAAAAAATGCTTCTAAACTACTCTTTTCCACCTGATGAGTGGTTTTTGCATGACTTTGGCACAACAAATGGTAGAAAATGGACAATTGTAGTTGACTCATGTAGATATGTAATACAACAGTTTGATGATCTATCACTCCATGCCACTAAATACCTGGATCTTGGGGAAAAAATGAGATTTTCATTCAGAGCAACTCCAGTTAATACTGGTAAGAACATTTGAATTGTGCATGTATTTATCTCTCTCTTTTTAACTCTCAATATGTTATAAATATATGCACAACGGGTTTTTAAAGCATGAAAGTATTAATTTAAGTTAATGTATGTTTTACATAGAGCTGTGGTAGGGCAGTGATTAGAATTCAGTACTGCAGGCTACTTCTGCTGACTGCTGGCTGACTGCAATTTGGCAGTTTGAATCTCAGGAGGCTCAAGGTTGGCTCAGCCTTCCATCCTTCTGAGGTCAGTAAAATGAGGATCCAGATTGATGGGGGCAATATGCTGACTCTGTAAACCACTTAGAGAGGGCTGTAAAACAATGTGAAGCAATATATAAGTCTGATATAAGTGCTGCTATTGCTATTTAGTAACCTCAATGCAGATATGCACTGCTATTCATGGGTAGGCAACCTGAGCCCATGAGTATATGTAGCTCTGTCTTTTTATCTTTAAATGTTCAAAATAGAAATATCAGGCCTCTGAAATCCGTAATTCATTCATCTGCTTTTCAATTTGTAGAAAAGACTGAAAAATTTCCTCCCTGCCTCCACAATAACCTTCTGAAGCAAAGTTTCTTAGATGGTGATTGACTCTACACTGGAAAAAAAATGCTATCTTTGCCGAATTAATCATTAATTATCTTTCAAGCTTTTATCATTTTTAATCTAAGATTTATAACAAGAAAATTATTAGCATAGGTGTCGTGCCCCTATCGAGCAAAAGGAAGACGAATAGCTGACAGGGAGCGGGAGTTTGGCTCCATTGGCTGTGGAGGAAACTGGGGAAAAGCAAAGTCAGGCTGGGCGGAGCAGGGAAGAGGTAGAACAAGGGAGAGAGAGTTCAGAGAAAGATCTCAGTATTAGTAACTGTGAGAGGGATCTTGGAGTCCTAGTGGACAATCACTTAAATTTGAACCACCAGTGTGCTATAGCTGCCAGAAAAGCTAATGCAGTCCTAGGCTGCATCAACAGAATGACTAGGGTGGTGTGTGTGACATGATAGCAGTGTTCCAATATCTAAGAGGCTGCCACAAAGAAGAGGAAGTTAACCTATTTTTCAAAGCACCTGAAGGCAGGACAAGAAGCAATGGATGGAAACTAATCAAGGAGAGAAGCAATCTAGAACTAAGGAGAAATTTCCTGATAGTTGCAACAATTAATCAGTGGGACAGACAACTTGCCTCCAGAAGTTGTAAATGCTCCAACTTTGGAAGTTTTTAAGAAGAGATTGGACAATGATTTGTCTGAAATAGTATAATGCTTCCTGCCTGAGAGGGGGTTGGACTAGAAAACCCTCAAGGTCCCTTCCAACTCTGTCATTCTGTTATTCTGTTATTCTTTGTGGCAATTCCTCAAATATTGGAATACTGCTATCATGCCACCACTAATCCTCCTTTTCACCAGACTAGACATAACCAATTTCTGCAACCATTCTTCATATGTTTTAGCCTCTAATCATTTTTGTTGCTCTTCTCTGCACTCTTTCCAGACTCTCAACATCTTTTTAATATTGTGACAACCACAACTGGACTCAGTTTTCCAAGTGTAGTCTTACTAAGGCATTATAAAACAGTACTAACACTTCATGTAATCTTGATTCTATTCCTCTGTTAATGCAGCCTAGGAATGCATTGGGACACTGCTTGCTCATATTTAAGTGATTGTCTAATAGGAGTTCTAATCTAGATCACTCTTGCAGTTATTCTATACCTGTACTGTACACTTGAATTTTCCTGCTCTTGTGTAAAACCTTTTCTTACCATTGAATTTTTAAGTTTTTTTTTGCTCCCTTATTGCAATCAATTGAAAAATAGCCACCAACCTATCTCTTACCCAAGGCACATTCCCAAAGGACTCAATACTAAATCATTATAAACAGAGTGTTTATGGGTTGGAGTTTCAAGAGTGGCAGGCAGTGGTGGGATTCAAATAATTTAACAACCGGTTCTCAGCCCTAATGATTTCTTCCAACAACCAGTTCACCAAACTGCCCAGAAAGTTAACAACCGGTTCTCCCAAACTGGTGCAAACTGGATGAATCCCACCACTGGTGGCAGGGTAATTCCTCCTACTATAAAGCATTGTTTTGATTCTTGAGAGTTATAGGGTATACATTATGGCACTGATGTCATTGGGAAAACAAGTGGATTAGGAAAAACAAACAGGATGTTAGGAAATATGTTCAGAACTATCAAAATATGGTATGGTTATGTGTTGGCTTTCTCACATTAGAGCCCTTATGCAAATATGAAAATGAATTCATTCAAGTTTATGTTAAGTTGAATGGCACAAACTACCATGATTCCAGTGTCTCATTGTTTGTGCAGACTGAATACCTGCATAGGTTCAGAAAGTGGTACTAGGATTTATCATATGTGTGTTTCTTTATAATAAATCTTAAATCGGGCTTTATGTAGAAAAATGTGTAATTACTAAGCTCCAGTTAATAACTTTATTTAGCTTTATTTGTTTTTCAGAAATTATAATCTGTGTAACTGGTATGTAAAATACTAGGTGCTCCTTCTCTTACATGGAATTATTCTGCAGAAAGCAAATAGTAAAGATAAATATAATGTTCATGGTTGTTTCAATCCACAGCTTTCATAGTGTTTCATCAGTATCTGCTGAGAGTACTAGTTGGAAGGCCTTCTCTACTGGTAATGGCTACAGAAGATTACTGGGATGATAATTATAGTTATATAGTCAATATCATTATTCAGAATACATTTTTTGAACAGGTAATACACAAGCTGTTTTGCTCAATTGTTTGATAGAGTTAACTATGTATCTAGATCTCAAATGTTTAAGCCAGTACTTTCTGTCAAATACATATTGCACAATAAACTTGTTTTGGTTTTGATCTGCTTAAATATAAATCTCTTCTTGGGATAGGATATATAATATAGGGAATGAATATTAAAGGAGTATTAACTATAACAGAGAGATTCCAGTCTGGACTAATATGCAGGTCAGAATAAATGCAAAGTAGTTCAAAGAGTTGTAAACAAATGAACTTATTCAGGTATTCTCAAACTGAAGTCATCCATTTATTCCTGCCACCACACAGGTAGATAGTGAACTCTAAGATGAAGAAAGCTCTCTTTTTTTGCCATATTTTTTTTGTTTTTTCTTGTTTTTTTACAAGCATATCATTGTGTGAACAGTGTGGTAGCAGAGTGTCTTACATTTTAAAACAAATATGACAATATTCTTCATATTTAATACAGATTGACAATCTTATAAAATTTAATATTAATATACATATTTTGTTAAATTGTAATCTTTCATTCTTTGATTATTCACCATTTATTTATTTGATTTGTCAATTGCTTACAAAATAATAGGTATAAGTATAAACATGAGTAGGAATACAGAAAATAGGTACAATTAAATGGGGACAATAGGACAGGGACGGGAGACACGATGGTGCACTTATGCACGCCCCTTACCATTCAGTACCTTATCTTTTTGTCAATCTCCACAATCTAAGTATCCCTCTTTTTACTACAAATAAAATATTATTAATCATATTTGTAGTGTTTAACAGATT
>JANHFN010005215.1:0-14996 GCA_032468175.1 Toxicocalamus goodenoughensis
TTTTATGCTGCCTTTTGTATCAGCAGAGGCTGTGATGAGAGAGAAAATCAACGCCGGAGGTGAAGTTTTCAGGCAAATGAATAGCTGCGTTTGTAGCATTGGCTAGGATTAGACAGCCTGCCCCGGCCTAGGCTGGTCCAGAGTTATGGGGGGTGGAGGATGATGGGAGTTGAAAGAAAGTGAACAGGAAGAGGCGGTCACTTGCAGACAACTCTGGAGAGCAGTAGTGGGTTGAGTAAGGTAGGATAGAAAGGATAGGGTAGAGTTGAATAGAGTAGACACAACTCTGCGGTGCAGTAATGAGTGGAGTAGAGTAGGATAGAATGGGAAGAGTAGAATTGAGTTGAGTAGACACAACTCTGGGGAGCAGTGGTGAGTTGAGTTGAGTAGAGTAAGGTAGACTGGTTTGAGTAGAGTTGAGTAGAGTAGAGCAGGAAACAGTAGTGAGTTGAGTAGAGTAGGATAGAATGGATAGAGTACACTTGAGTACTGTTGAATAGACACAACTCGGGAAAGCAGTAGTGAGTTGAGTAGGATAGAATGGGTAGATGGGTTGAGTAGAGTTGAGTAGATACAACTTTGGGAAGCATTAGAGGGTTGAATAGAACAGATACAATAGGGTTAAGTTGAGTAGATGAAACTCTGGGAAACAATATTGGGTTAAGTAGGCTAAGGTAGAATGAATTGAGACAACTCTGGGGAGCAGTCATAGGTTGAGTAAAGTAGGATAAAATGGGTAAAGTGGGTTGAGTAGAATAGGGTAGAATGGACAGAGAAGATTGTGCAGAATGGAGAAGTAGAAACAACTCTGGAAAACACTAGTGGGTTGAGTAGATTAGGATAGACTAGAGTTGATTGAGTAGAGTACAGCTGAGTAGAGACAACTCCGGGGAGCAGTAGTGGTTGCACAAAAGGGAAAGAGAAGCAGTGATCACCCCAAGACATGGTCAAAAAAGTCAAAATGGCAGCCAGGGTGGCACAATTGACTTTCTGGACCATGCCTTATGGACTACCTCATGAGAGGAATTACGAGGTTCTTGAAGATAAAGTGGTCATCCATAGTGGGCAACGTGGAAGACTTTCCTTCCCAGCAGTTGAGCAGAAGGCTTCCTTCTACTAATCAAGATCTTCATTTGGACCTCCTCAAGTCCTACCTGAAAGCTGGGTGTGGGAGGATCCCCTTCCTACTCCAGCCCCTGCTTCTCTCTCTCCAGGTCATGGCAGCCCATGTCCCGATGGCCCCAGGTCTTCCTCAGATGCTGAAGGCGGGAATGAAGTACTTCAGCGGCTTGCAGGAGTCCCTCTTCAGCAACCTGATGGCCTGCAAGGTGTTGATGCAGTGTCTACGCACCTGTTACGGTCCCTTGGGACACAACAAACTGGTGATCAACCACCTGGGCAAGATGTTCCAGTCCTCCCATGCCACCACCATTTTAAAGGAGCTGGAATTGGAGAGCCCCATGGCCTGCCTCTTGCGTTCTGCCACCGAAACACAACAGGAAGAGACGGGGGACGGCACGAATTTCGTCGTCCTGCTGGCTGGGGCCCTGCTGGAGAATGCGGAGAAGCTCCTGAGATCGGGCGTCTCCATGGTCCACATCCGAGCAGGCTATAACATGGCTTGCAAAGAGGTCCTACGGCTGTTGCCGGGCCTCGTCTGCGTCTCGCTGAAAAACCACCACAACCAGGAGGAGCTGCAATGCGTCATGCAGTCCGTCATGGGCAGCAAATTTTTCGGCTACCAGAAGTTCTTATCCAAGCTGGTGGCCACGGCCTGCATCACAGTGGCGCCGCCTGACCACACGGCTTTCAACCCAGAGCACATCCGTGTCTTCAAAGCCCCAGGGGGTGGCATCTTGAACTCCTATGTCTTGGAGGGCATGCTTATCCCCACGGAGGCGGAGGGCATCATCAAGCGAGTGGAGAGAGCCCGAATTGCGGTCTACTGTTGTCCCTTTGGCATCTCCAGGATAGAAGCCAAGAACACGGTCATGTTTGAGAGCGCCACCCAGATGAAGAACTTTGGCAAAACAGAAGAAAACCTCCTCGCTGAACGAGTCCTGGGTCTCGCGAAAGCTGGGGTCAACGTCATGGTGGTGGGAGGAAGGGTGGAGAGTCTGGCCCTCTTCTACGCTGACCGATGCAGGATCATGGTGGCGCGGCTGCCATCCCGGATGCAGCTCCAGCAACTGTGCCAAACGGTCGGTGCCACCGTACTGTACAAGCCCACTGTGCCCTCACCTGAGGACATTGGACACTGCTATCGGGTCTACACCACTGAGATTGGCAGCACCGTCGTCCTGGTCTTCAGTCAACACGGTACACCGTGTCCTATGGCTACGGTGGTGCTCCGAGGTGCCACCGGCGAGATGCTGGACTGCCTGGAAACAGCCATCCAAGATGGAGTGCAGGTTTACAAGAACCTGGGCACCGATGCGCGGTTCTTGCCAGGGGCTGGTGCCACAGAGATGGCCCTCTCAGTGCGCCTGAGCACTCTGGGCATGTACTACCCTGGATGTGAGCAGTATGGCATTTTGGAGTTTTCCCAAGCGTTGAAAACTCTCCCAGCTACCCTGGCAGACAACGCAGGCCTGCCGGTCAATGAAATTATGGCCAAGATGGAAATCCAACATCAACTGGGCAAGCAGAACACCGGCATCCTGCTGGGCGTGGAAGAAGCCAGCACCATGGATGCTGCCATGGAAGGCATACTGGATCCGTTCCTGGTGAAACACCGAGGTATTGTCCTGGCCAATCAAATAGCAGTGACATTGTTGGGTGTCAGTGATATCATGGTGGCCAAAAAGAGTGGAGGTCCCAAGCCACGAGGAGATAACCCCAACTGGGACAAAGAACCAGACATGTTGGATTAAGAGTTTGGTCAAGAGCATCCTATTAGTAAAGTACCAGGCCTGCTCTGCACCCAGTGTCTCCATCCTTTTCATTTTTGACTAATAAAATCTTGGTTCCACATCAAAGAGTTTCTTGCTTTCCATCCAGCATTGGGCAAGATACACCTTTGGTTTTCCAACAACATCCATCTTGCCTAAGTTCTGGATCTGCTGGTCGGAGCTGATATGAGGTGCATTCCAAGGATGTAGAGAACAGAATTACGGGGAAAGAACCAGAATCGGAATAGAGGTGGAAGAGACCTTGGAGGTCTTCTAGTCCAGCCTCTTTCTCAACCATTTCAGTTAGATGGCTGTCCAATCTCTTCTTAAAAACTTCATCTAGTGATGAAGCACCCACAACATTTAGTGGCGAGCAGTTCCACTGGTTAATTGTCCTGAGTGTTAGGAACTTTCTCCTTAATTTCAGGTTGTTTCTCTCCTTGGTGAGTCTCCATCTGTTGCTTCTTGTCCCGCCTTTGGGAGCTTTGGAGAATAAATTGACCCCCTTCTTCTTTGGGGCAGACCCTCAAATACTAAAATATTGCAAGTCTTAAAGTTTGCCGAGGTTGGAGACTCCTGCACTAGGAATCCAAAGATCCACCTCGCAGTTCCGGTTTTCGAGCCAAGCTTCACCAATCTGAACGCCCCTCCGCCCATCGAACCCAAAATTTCTGTCACTAAGTGAGACCGTTGTCGAGTGAGTTTTGCCCACCCACCTCTTTTGCAACCTTTCTTGCCTCGGTTGTTAAATGAATCACTGCAGCTGCTGTTAAGCGAATCTAACAACTTTGCGTATCAGAAGGTCACAAAAGTGGATCGCATGACGCTAGGAACACCGCGCCCATCGTAAGTATGAGCCAGTTGCTGAGCATTCCCATTTTGATCACATGACCACGGGGATGCCACAAAAGTGTGAAAAACAGCCTGTTTTTTCAGTGATGTCATGACGTCGAACGCTCACAAAATGTTCAGTTTTAAGTCAAGAACTATTTGTAGTTTACAACGAGAAGAAATTAGGTTGGAAATGGGATGGGGGTCTTTTGGCTCTGGTCTGTGCTTGCACCTGCAGCTCTTCTACCTCCCTGTCCAAAAGTGGCAATTAACAAATGCGATTCCCCATCCAGGAGTAATTAACTAAACGGCCTGCAATGAGGCTCATTTCTCCGTAATCAATTAAGCAAACCCAGGTTGGTTTTCAGGTGCAACCACTCATTTGGGCGAGGAACGGCATGGGCTGGGTGGAGACGCCAGCTGGGGAACATGGGGGAGGCCCGGCCATAGTGGAGGAAGCAAAGGGGGGCAGTTCCCCAGCCTTCCCTAAGGGAGGGAAGACCCCCTTCCCTTTCTCCAATTTAGGATAAAAGTAAAGGTAAAAGTTCCCCTCGCACATCCGTGCTAGTCGTTTCCGGCACTAGGGGACGGCGCTCATCTCAGTTACAAAGCCGAAGAGCCAGCGCTGTCCGAAGACGTCTCCGTGGTCATGTGGCCTGCAGGACTAAACACTGCCGAAGGCGCACGGAGGAACGCTGTTCCCTTCCCACCAAAAGGGTCCCTGTTTTTCTACTCGCATTTTTTTTTTACATGCTTTCGAACAGCTAGGTTGGCAGAAGCTGGGACGAGGAATGGGGGAGCTCCCTCCATTCTGTGGTGCTAGGGATTCGAACCCCTTGAACTGCTGGCCTTTCTGATTGGCAAGCTCAGCCACTGAAATTAATACGTTTTATCCAATTTAGGAGAGTGGCCTTTTAACGGCACGAGGTGTACCGCTAAGTTTAGAAAGAACCAGAACTGTATTTAACAAAAAAAATCAAGCAGAAAAGAAACGGGCGTGTTCAGGTCGCCTTCCACTTATGTTCATTTAGTGACCATCCAAAGTTACAATGGCCCTGAAAGAAAAAGAGTCATTTCTCACCCTTTCAGCATCCCTGTGATCAGGCAATCAAAATATCAGGAGCTGGGCACGTACTTATAATGGTTGCAATAACCAGCGTAGTTGTGCGATTTTGGTGACTTTCCAACCGGCAGTTTCAACGGGGAAGCAGGGTCCCTTAACCACGTCGGGATGACAGTGGAGATTTGCTTAATGACAGCAACATGGAATGCCGTGAAAAGGAGGCAAACCTCGCTTTGCACGTGTCGCTTAACGACCAGTTATCAGCTCAGTGGCACTTGTAAATCGAAGGCCAGCCGTATTTGAAATATATGATCCTAATTCACCTTCCATTGGTTGGCTCAGTAACTTCCCCAGTTATCCGGATGGACCAGATATTTTGGCATGGCGGTCCACTGCAGTTCCTCTCCATGCCTAATTTTGGCTCACACACAGTGGCCCGCCCGGTCGGGGGGTGGGAAGCTTCCACAAATCAGGGGATTGGGGTAGGCCTCCCTACCCTAACAGATAACAGATAATCAGAGTTGGAAGGGACGTTGTAGGTCATCTAGTCCAACCCCCTGCCCAAGCGGGAGTCCCTCCACCATTTCTTGACCGATGGCAGTCCAGCCTCTTCTTGAAAGTCTCAAGTGATGGCGTTCCCACAACTTCTGAGGGCAACTTCTGTTCCATGGATTGATGGTTCTCACGGTCAGAAAGTTTCTCCTTATTTCCAGGTTGAATCTCTCCTTGGTCAGTTTCCATCCGTTATTCCTTGTCTGGCTTTCGGGTGCTTTGGAAAATATATTGACCCCCCCCTCCTCCTCCTCTCTGTGGCAGCCCCTCAAATATTGGAAGTCTGCTCTCCTGCCTCCCCTGGTCCTTCTCTTCACCAGACTAGCCAGGCCCAGTTCCTGCAACCGTCCATCGTAGGTTTGAGCCTCCAGTCCTTTCATCATCCTGGTTGCTCTTCTCTGCACTTTTTCTAGAGTCTCAACATCTTTTTTATAAGCGTGGTGACCAAACTGGATGCAGTACTCTAGGTGTGGCCTTACTAAGGCTTTATAGAGGGGTATTAGCACCTCCCTTGATCTTGATTGTATCCCTCTGTTAATGCAGCTTAGGATTGCATTGGCTTGTTTGGCTGCACACGGCTGGCTCCTCTTTAGCTGGATGTCCACTAAGACTCCAAGATCCCTCTCACAGTAACTGCTATTAAGCCAGGTTTCACCCAGTCTATATGCGGATAATGCACTGTGCCGTGCTTTAATATTTTCCAAATATCTGCGGTTGAAGGATCATCGTGGATAAGGGCAGGGAGTGGGATTCCACTGGTGTAACAACCAGGTCGCCCGAACCGTGTCGAACCTGTAGAATACCAACCCCTGGATAAGGGCCTCTTGGGGACAGAAGCATGAGGACTAGTCACCTTCTTCCTATTTTACTTTGCTCATTGTGTCTCTCTCTTGGGTCATCCATGAACAGTTGCACAAAAACTCAATCAGCTTTGGGAAGGCAATTGGTTGGTTGCGCATCGCTTTTGTTGCAAAATAGGGTCAAACGTTGCCTGTTTGGCTCTAAGGTGGACATACACACAGACACACATGCACGCAACCACAGAGACACACAAACCCACTGCGCCCTTTGCATGAGGAGCTTTGCAGCAAAAACTGGACTTCTCCAATTCTTAGATTCAGACATTTTGATCTCCATTGGGGTGAGAAGCTTTAGTGGCTTTGTGTAAATCTACGGCAATTTTCTTAACCACGCTGACTGGGGGATTCTGGAAGTCGAAGTCCACTGATTTTAAAACATGCTGACCAGGGAATTCTGGGAATTGAAATCCACTCATCTTAAATCACACTGGCTGGAGAATTCTGGGAGTTGACGTCCACCTAGTTTAAAGCATGCTGGATAGGGAATTCTGGGAGTTGAAGTCCACCTAGTTTAAAGGGTGCTGGATAGGGAATTCTGGGAGTTGAAGTCCACCTAGTTTAAAGCATGCTGGATAGGGAATTCTGGGAGTTGAAGTCCACCTAGTTTAAAACATGCTGGCTGGGGAATTCTGAGAGTTGAAACCCACCTAATTTAAAGCAGGCTGGCTGGGGAATTCTGGGAGTTGAAGTCTACCAATCTTAAAGCATGCTGGCTGGGGAATTCTGGGAATTGAAACCCACCTAGTTTAAAGCAGGCTGGCTGGGGAATTCTGGGAGTTGAAGTCCACCCATCTTCAAATGGACAAGAATAAGAAGGATCGACTCTTCAGCTGCTCCACCAACAGCCAGGCCCCCAGCAAGGGGCTTGGGGATTTCAATTCACCTGACACCCCCCCCTTCCAGCACTTGGGCCGAGGGGCTTCATTTACCCCCAATGGCGGGGTCCTGCTAATGGGGACATGTCGGCCCAGACTTCATAAAGTGGGCCCGGGGTCCAGCTGAGCTCTGGATTAAATGGCAGCTATCAATGGTGAAATTAAGCCGTGGGGTTGATTTTGGACAATTCTTAGCACAGCGGGGGTGTTGTTAATTCCCCCCTCCCTTTGGTCCATGGACGATTTCTTTTCCTTCCTCTCCAAAGCCTATGAAAAGCAGAGCAAGGCCAGGACACAAAAAGCAATAGGAGAATGACCTTTTGACAAAATGGGAAGGGACCTTGGAGGTCTTCTAGTCCAACCCATTTCTGAAGCATTTCTATATCATTTCAGACAAACGGTTCTCCAGTCTCTTCTTGAAAACCTCCAGTGCTGAAGCACCCACAACGTCCGGTGGCGGGCAGTTCCACTGGTTAAATGTTCCCAATTAACAATTTCCTGACAATTTTTTGTCAGGAAAATTAGTTCCGGGTTACTTCTCTTCCTTGATGAGTTTCCAGAAGTTTCCATCTGTTGCTTCTTATCCTGCCCTTAGGTGCTTTGGAGAATAGCTTGACTTCCTCTTCTTTGGGGCAGCCCCTCAAACATCTGAAGACTGCTATCATGGTGGTAGACTTAGGAGAAACCCTCCCATACTACCACCCCTTATAATACTAGACAACACAGTATCAACAGTAGAGACCTTCAGATTTCTAGGTTCTGTCATATCACAAGGCCCAAAATGGACACGTAACATCAAAAACGTCATCAAAAAAGCACAACAAAGAATGTTCTTTCTGTGCCAACTCAGAAAGATCAAACTGCCCAAATCATCTGCACCTCTATAACTGTCTGGTTTGGTTCTGCAACCCAACAGGACAGACACAGACTTCAGAGGAGAATTAGGACTGTAGAAAAAAACAATTGCTACCAACCTGCCTTCCATCAAGGACCTGTATACTGCATGAGCCAAAAAGAGAGCTGTGAAAATATCTACAGACCTCTCACATCCTGGACGTGAACTGTTTCAACTCCTACTCTCAAAACGATGCTATAGAGCACTGCACACAACTAGACATAAGAACAGTTTTTTTCCTGAATGCCATCACTCTGCTAAACAAATAATTCCCTCAACACTGTCAAAACTATTTACTAAGTCTGCATTACTATTACTATTAATGCTCCCATTCTTCCTGTCACCCATCTCCCTTCACTTATGACTGTATGTCTGTAACTTTGTTGCTTGTATCCTAACTATTTTTATTGACTGTTTCCCAGTATGATTTGATTGCTTATTGTATCCTATGATTATTAAGTGTTGTACCTAATGATTCTTGACTCTTGACAAATGTATTTTTTCTTTTATGTACCCTGACAGCATATGGACCAAGACAAATTCCTTGTGTGTCCAATTACACTTGGCCAATAAAGAATTCTATTCTATTCTATATCCTCTATTCTATAATGCTCCTCTGTGGGCCATAGTAAATAGTCTCCTATGAGGGCTTATAGAATACTGAAGAAATATTTGAAGATAGTCAGGATAGGAGGGATAAATTGTGCTGTAAAAGTGTGGGGGTACCCAATTCAACCAAAGTGTTATCAATGCCCAAAGTAGCTAATGCTGGGAAGGAAATTCCACAGTATGCCAAATCATCATTAATCTTTGGGTGGAAGAGAACCTGTCTAACAAGATGAGATTGATCAAGGAAGTTCCCCAGGAGGCTTGCTTCAATCAAAATCTGAGAAATCTGGCCACTAGGGAAACAGCCCAGTTCTAGTCTTGTTAGAGCTTTAGAAACTGAATAAAGGACTTTTAATAAGATTTTTTTAAATGACTTAATTGCTGCTAAGCTAGAGCAATTGAGTAGCTTATCACAGTATAGTATCATCCCCAGAACTTTAGCTCTAATAGATTAGTAGCTATGGAACATAATCATTTCCATGTGGATCAGCAAATTTAGCAAATGCAACAGATACTTTTTCAATTGTAATTTGTTTTGTTGGAAAAACTAGCAGGTAGAAGATTGAAAATAGCTAAATATTTAAAAGATTTAATAGGCACAATACATTTACTATTAATTTTCTGTCTAATTGGGACCTTTACTGTTTCCTTTCTTTTGGGAGAGTTTTATTTTGAGGCATTCTTTGGAGAAGGAAAGGACGGCTGCATTGTCTGTATAAAGAAGAATAAAGATGGGCAGTTAATTTAAATAGCTTATAACTTTCTCTTGGTAGTTCCCATCCAAAATAAACTATCACCTAACAATTAGGCAGCTGTGTCTAATCAGTGAGGACTGTGTCCAGGTGAGGCACACCTGTCCAGAGATGCTTCTGCTTTCTTTTCACACTGTATTATTACCTTGTTCCCATAAATCTGAGAGGCAGTCCAGACTGCCTGTGACATACCAATGTTTTTACCAGATTTAATTCTACTTCAAATCACTATTCTCATTATATAGCCACACTGGTGAACCTAATGGGTTCTCATTATATCATCAAAGGCAGGAATCAGCAACCTGATTCCAAAGTGCTTTCAGACATTTTTAGGAACTTTTGCCAAGGTTGATTTGTTTAAAAAAAAATTAAAGGTAGATGAAGAGCAGAAATAATATAAAATAGCAGCCTCCATTTCATGTTTACCTGAATGCCTTTGGGCCCCACATAAGGCATACTTAGAGAACAGTTGTGGCCATTTTACTGTTTGGGGAAGAATTGGTCACAGGACAGAATGGATGAGTTGAAAATCACTTCCTGGCTACTCAGGGCTGGAGTCCAGCAAGTCATCCCCGATAGCTGGCCATCCAGCCCTTCTTCAAAATTCTTCAGCCAGGGGAAACCCACTTTAATGGCTCTTATGACAGAAAAGTCCTCTAGATTTTCAGCCTGAATCTTCACTCCTTGAAATTGAAATTGGTGGTTCCCCTCCTCCCATTGCTTCCAAGGAAGACAGCTCCCTTCCATGCAACAGCTTTCTGGACTCCCAACCTCCATGCTCCATGCAACCTCCATGCTCCAAGCTTTCTGGACTCCCAACCTCGGTGTCCTCTGCCACCATAATCCAAGTGTGATCCAAGTGTGATCTGACTAGTGCAAGATGCAGTGGAATTTAATATATTCAGTGTAGGCATCACCCAACTCCAAACTGACTTTGGGAGAATGCCCAGTTTATTCTCTGGGTAGAGCAGCATACCCTGAGTAGTCATAATAAACCTCTCAGAATTTAGCACACACCCACTGTCTTCTCATTCTCTAGGTTTGTTGCCTTAGTGGCCATTTCTTCATTTTATTGTTTTATATCAACTTGCACCCCCCTGGCTCCTAGCCAGGTTCTTACCACAGGGGCTGAAAACCATGTGCACTGTGCAAACACATGCCATCCAATAAGCCAGGTTTAAACACAGTCAAGAACATACTCCCTTGGAGCTTGGCAGTACCTTCTGGCAGAACAAGTGAGCACCCCTGGAATGCTGATTTGGGATAGGTGGATAATGTGTCCAGCAGCCCTGGAGGGAGGGAGAAGCACACACAGTGATGGAGGAGAGGTTGAAGAGAAGCTTCCTTGAAAATCAGGCCCCTTGCACCTTTTGCCTCTTCCACCGCCCAGGTGTGGTGGAAGGAGAATGCCAGAGTCGTGTAATGTTTGGTCTCAGCAGCTGATCCATAATGGTCTCTCCTGAACCCATTAGGAGGATACATAATTAAAAAGTGCTTTATTCATAGTAGTTGTTTTGAATAAGTTGATGGCTTTAGCTGTTCCCTTCTTTTGAAGATCTTTTATGCTAATACTGCCATTGCAGGTCTGTTTTTTGGTCTCTGAAATCTGTAGAAGACTTTGATATAATTAAAAATCAGTTTAGATTTGTAACATTTAGATTTTAATATCACATTGCTGTAAAGAGTTTGGGAATTGATTTTTGTATAAAGTGGCACTTTATCAGCTGGTCATTAAATAGAAGACAGATGATTAAAAGCAGGTTTTTAGGGCAAATGATGGAGACACAGCTTCATGCCTAGTGGGGCTTCTTGCTGAGGTCCCGCACCACTGCTTTAGTGGTCTGAAGGGGTCTCCATGGGGGAGAGGGAACTTTGCTAGCCATGGAGACTAACGTCTCTCTTGCCCTCCCCAGCACAGGGCTGTCTTTTCTGCTCTTACTTGAGTATCAGGGACAAACTGATGGCTCATCCAGAAGGATCCTTCTTTTGTCCTGCTGGGAGGAATAGTTGGTTTCCTTAGACAAGTGGCTCTTGGGCAAATGGACCCAGGAAGCTGAAGGGCTCAGTGGCATTTGGGCTCTATTGGGTATGACTCCTCTTTTAAGATGTAAACTTCAGCTGAGTCCAAAATATTCCAATTTCTTTGTCTTGATGCAGGCAGGTTTTCTAACCTTTCTACTCCCAGGGATGGACAATCTCATTTTGTATTTGCTCAAACCATGAAAACAAATTGTCATTCTTAATGGATGCAAACATTTATTAACTGCAAGGAGTGAAACCTTATTAAATGTATCTCCCTAAAAATTAATGCTAAATAATGTGATATTAATCATGTCTACTTGGAAGTAAGAAGTAGGGTATTTTAGCTTGGGGTGAGTTGAAAGGGAGCATGGATTAAAGTTTTTCGGAGACAGCTGTCTGGAAACACTCTATGCTGTGTTAATTTATCTAAGGTAGTAGTCCCCAACTTTTCTGCCATCAGGCACCAGTTTTGTGGAAAACAATTTTTCCATGGACTATGGGTGGGAGATGGTCTCAGTTTTGTTTGTTCACCTCCAGCTGGGCAGCCCAATTCCTAACAGGCCACAGACAGGTAGCAGTCCATGGTCCGGAAGTTGGGGAACCCTGTTACCCCAGGAAAGCTTTGTAGTTGTACTAGTAGCATCTAGCTATCCAGATGTAATGCAAAGCAAGATAGGAACCAAGACTGGGGCAGTCCTTGGATGGGCTGCAAACTACACTGGAAAAAGGGTGGGAATAATTAGAAGAAGACTGGGGCAAGCCAAGTCTTAAAATCTCTGTGCATAAGTAGTTCAAAGAAAAAAATGGGAGTGGAATTTTAAACCTGAATGTAAATTCATTTTTAGTTGGGTAAAGATGGAAAGGAATACATCACCCAGATCACCTGACAGCTAAAAATCTTTCACCTTTCCCTCTCTGATGTACAAGCCCTATAGAAACTCCTTTTCATGAAATCTGTGGTCATTATTCAATAGTCTTTTGCCCTTTAAAATTGTGGAATGTGCAAAGATACAGACTTTTGCTCTTCTAAAGGGAACACCATGGATAGTCTCTTCTCTTAGCATTGCATTACATTTTAGGAAAATCTTAAAGTTTGACAAGCTTTCATCAAGCCATAAAGAACAACAGCAATTAATAGGGAGCACAGGGGAAATCAGTATACCTTGGCCATTCTGGTTGTGTCCTGGCTGTTTGCTGATCAGCCTATTGATGGATATGGCATTGGATACGAGGAAAAACCTGCCACCAGCCTTGCTGCTGATACTAGCAGCTGGGGAGTTATGACTTTCAAATGCCTTAATATTGGAAATGGGACAATTAAGAGACACTCTCTTCTTGCTAGTGACCTGTGTGTGCATGCAGATATGGGCCATAAGTCAGGTGCCCCTCCATTCACGCAGCCCTCAGAGAGGAGGGGGAGGAGGGCACAACACCCCCATCTCTACACTAGAGATTGTGGCAACAATTTCTTCTGGGCTGTGTTCAATCCAATCCATGTACAAATAAACTCTGCAAATGGTTTATAGGCATCTGCTGATCCTCCAAATGGCCAAGATTGGCTTGGGCAAATTGGTTTCAGTCTAGGAAGTAAATCTGACTAGAGCAGAAAGAGCTGTTAGGGGCAGGCACCCAGCCATCCCTTTTCCCTACCTGACTGAGGGGCCTGCTCTGGGACTGAGAAAGACACTGTCCTGTAAGCTAGGAGCCATCTGTCCCACTACTGAAATCCCTCTGGCTGCCTTGGGGAACACTCTTAGTGCTTTTGGATAAACAGAATGAGTTCTGCAGTGTGGTCTGTAGGGCTAAGAGCGGATTCACAGATGGCACTGGGCCATGATGAGTTATTAATCATTGTTTGTACAATAAATCCCAGTTGGCTAGGTTCATCCATCAAACGAGGCCAAAAGCCATTGCTGACAAGTTCTTAGTGACTGGATTCACATATTAAACCAAAACGATTGTCTTTGTGTTCGCTTTTATTCATATCCTACAAACCATGCAGTATTCTCTGCTGTCAGCTTCAGCAGGTAGAGTGATTTTGCACCTATTGGTTCCATTTATGTTTTCATATGATTATTAATAACTAACAGTCACCTATGAATGTGTTATAGCCCTTGAAGAAAGACATGCAGTCGATCCATGTTGTGTGTATTTGAAGTGTATCTTAATTGCTGATAGAATGTAGCTCGTATTAAAATCATCACCACCACTAGTGAAAAGAACCAGTAACTAATCCTTTTACCTGACAAACATCACATTACTTTCTGGGGTGTCACAATCGCTGCAGGTACATTTGACGTGGGGCGACTCAGGCGCGCGTCTTGTTCCCTTGCCTTGCAGTCCGTGGGACCCGAAAGGGAGAAGCGTTCGTCCCCAGGGCCGCCTAAGTAGGCAGCGCCAGCCCCCCGGCCCGGGTTGCTGGGGGCGCTTTCTCTTCTCCTGGAATCCCAGCCCCATCGAGGATGGAGCAGCAGAAGGCCGTCACGGCGAGCCCGGGGCAGCTGAGGGCGGGCGGGCCGGCCCACGAATGGCGCGGGCGACGGCGGCCCAGGGCCTGCGTCTGGCAGCTGAGGGGACGAGAGGGCGGCTGCGGAGGCCTGCCCTGCTGCTCCGCGTTGCCTGGCCCGGGGCTGGGCTGGGCTGGCGTCGCTTCCCCTCCCCTCCCCTCCGTCGGGAGTGCGCGAGAAGGCGGAGGGCTGGGCATGCATGTCACGTCCCTCCTGTTTGCTTCTTGGGGAGGGGGAAGCGGGCTGCGAGCTTGGCGGTATGATAATGACTCGGGCGTCTGGCAGGAGAAAAGCCCCCGCTTGCACCCGAGTGTCTGTCACGCCGCTTCAAGGAGAAGGAGACAAGATGGCTGCGCGGTAGCGGCGGAGTCTCGCCGGCGTTGAGGAGGGCTGGGGCGGACGCGGGGGAGCGACGAGAAGGCGCGGGGAGGCCCCTGGCTGGCGGCGCCGAAGGGCTGAAGAGGACTCGCGCTCGCCAGGTAACCCGTCCCTTCTAGCCCCCTTTTTTTGCCTTGCTAGGCAGACTTCTCCCCCGTCTCCCTCTCCTTCCAGGGAGATCAATCTGAATGGAGGAGGAGGTACCTTTAAATTGTGCCCTACGGGTCCTTTCAAGGAGCAAATCGTGCTCCCCGCTGGCTTTGGCTTCCTCTGCTTTTAAAAGTCACTTTCGATAGTTTTAAATCCTTTCCTCTTTGCATCTGGAAGTATAGGGCGAAAAGGAAATTGAGGCGCAGGCACAAGTGCCAGGAGCGGAGGAGCCGCGGCTTTCCCCCTTTCTTTTCCGAGACAAAAGCCTGGCTAAAAGGGGTGGGGGTGCGACGAAGGGAGCATGCCTGACTCCATAGAAAGACAAAACACTCCTTGGGAAATTGTTGAAAAGCTTGCCTGTTTTGGGGGGGTGTGTGTTATGTTTCTGCGCAAGTTTTCCTTCTGAGCTTTTCTAAGCCTGAAAAAGGTCTAAAATGGTATTTCCTCCAGTCCTTAGGATGGACTGACTGTAGTCCGCTCCGTCCTCCCGCCGCCTCCACCCCAGCCCGCCGGCCGTATTGCTGGTGAAATTAGCAAAGGAACCAGACTCTTCCTTAAAGCAGCAGCGGTGACATCACCTTGATGTCACTCAGCAACTGCCCTAACTTTTT